>JASSUY010030208.1:0-41074 GCA_032466535.1 Forpus xanthops
CAGCCTTCTCTTCTCCAGGCTGAACAGCCCCAACTCTCTCATCCTATCTTCATATGGGAGGTGCTCCAGTCCCCTGAACATCCTCCCCCTCGTGCTTCTTCGCAACTGGTGCAGTAATGAATTCTCGGCCTACACCAGCAATCTCTTAACTTGTGCTCCATAAAGCACAAAAGTAGTTAACGTATTTGCATATCAAGGCAGGAAGCAGGGTGGATGTGGGTACTGAAACTGTGTTCCTGTGCACTCAGTCTGAACTGGTAAATTCAACCAGACCTAAGCTAATTCCAGATGTGTCAGCATCTATGGTAAATTCCTCCCATGGTTTGGATTATCTAACCCTGGAACAACTGTGAGATGACAGTAACTTGCTTTGATTAATACATACAAGTTTCAGTTTGCTTAGATACCACTCTTATGATTGTTTACCTACTCCCCAGGAAACTCCTCCTTTAACAGTTCAGTGTCTTCCAATTAAACCAACTGGAGTTACGTATTTTCACAGCAGACTGATTTCAATACCAGTGCTTCCAATAATCCTTTTTCTACAGTTACCTCTGCTGTTTCCAAACTACATAACTCTTTTCAGTATCATTTAGGTTTTCCTAAGGCCTCAGTTTTGCAAGCATAATAAAACCTACAGCCTCTCAGCTCTTGCTTTGCACTTTTACTCCATGACATTATCATTCCTACATCCTTAACACTCTCATTACGCAGACCTCGTGATACATACCTGATTAAATGGGGGACGAGGCCCATCACCCAACAGAGGTGTTTTCTGCTGCTGGAAAGGCAGAGGGCCCTGGGAAGGGTGCGGCCCCCTTGAAGGGTTCGGTTGTCCCTGAGGTCCTTGCATGTTTCCTTGAGGCCCTACTAAAGAGCCCTGTGGAGGTCCCTGCTGGCCTTGTGGCCCACGCAATTCTTGTGGTGGTCCTAACATTGTACCTTGAGGCGGGGGTCCCTGGAGACCTCTCATCTCCTGGGGACCGTGTCCTAGTAAACCACTTTGCATATGAGGACCTCTCATTTCTTGCGGATGACCCATCATCATCCCTTGTGGAGTAGGTCCCTGGTTATCTCTGGGTCCTGGTGGACCCTGCATCCCTCTTGGATTAAGTCCCATCAAAGGCCCTTGAGATATAGGGCCTTGCATCCCTTGAGATCCTGGAGCTCCTTGCATACCATGAGGAATAGGTCCTTGCATTCCACGGGGACCAGCTGGCCCTTGCATTCCTTGACCACCAGGAGGACCTTGAGGACCCAAGTGACCTTGTGGGCCAGGTGGACCCTGTGGTCCTAAATGAGTCTGAGACCCAGGTAGACCCTGTGGTCCTAAGTGGCCTTGTGGGCCAGCATTACCCTGTGGGCCTGGAGGTCCCATTGGCCCATGAGGACCTGGATGTCTCTGCATTCCTTGATGTCCATGTAAATCCTGAGGCCGTGGCATTCCCTGTGGAGGCCCTTGGGGACCTGGAGGTCCTTGTGGTCCCATGAACCCTTGTGGACCTCCAGCTCCTTGGTGTAATGGAGGACCCTGAGGTCCCATTTGCCCTTGGGGTCCTCCTGGAGGTCTGAACTGTCCTTGTGGACCAGGAGGTCCCATCTGAGGCATATTCATTTGCATCTGCTGAGGAAGAGGCTGCTGAAATCCTTGAGGCATCTGTGACATTGGGCCTTGCCCTGGAAAAGGCTGGGGTCCATGAAGAGAGCCTCCTGGAGGTGGTGGCTGCACTTGCTCAGCTTGCTTCTGTGCAAGTCTCTCAATCTTCAATTGCTGCCAAAGAAGAGAAACATAATTAGCCAAGCACAGAAGTATATGCAACAACTAAACATCAGAAGCAAAGCTCTCGTTTCTCAGGAGTTTAAAAAGGTTTAGTGCTTTTCCCTCCATTAACAACAGTACAACTGCAGAGATGCATACATCTGTATGAGCTAACTGAAATGTGGGAGCTTCACTGAAGGTGTCATAGCATCATGCATTATGTCCAAACTCCTGTCCAATTAGATGCTTAGTTTGTTGGTTTTGGGGGGTTAACAGGTGAAAACAAAACCAAGATACTAATTTTAAGGTTGAGGTGCAAACATATCACACAGGCCACTTGATCAAACAAATCTGCTGATATCTGTCTTTACACACATACCTCCAAGAGTTGTGGGTTTGTGTACTGAAGTGCTGCCATTTCTTGTTCAATCTCTGCCTGTGTCTTCTTTTTCTCCTCCAGCTTAATGTCTTCCTTTCTATCATTCAATGGCTCAGGTGGGGGAGGCAGAGGAACTTTATTCTGCATCCATGCCTATAAAGAATAGTAAATACAAGATGAATTCTGTGGAGCAACGTGTATGTGATACACTGATGCGTTAGGAAAGGATATGCTGCAATGCTGTGTAAGGTGGATATACAGAAGCTAAAAACAATACTGACTAAATCTTTCATATCTTATACTATTTTCCAGGTACAGATACAAGATATAAAAAATTAACCAAATATTTTATGCTTAAAGAGTAATTAAATTAACTATTGTGGTAAACTATTTTGCAGTGGGTTTTGACACCGAAGAGCTGATACTGAAAATCTAAAGCAATTCAACAGCCACCCACTTTCTGAAGTTGGAAAAGTAACAAGTTGCTCCCCTGGTCACTGTGTATCAGGTTCTTACCTGCTGAAACTGCGCCGGTATTGGTTTTGCATAGGGCACTTTTTTCTGTGGCACTTTCTTTTGGTCCTTTTGCATTACTTCCTCCATTCCCCAATCCAGTCCTGGGATTGTCATTTCAATGTCATTGGAATCATCTTTTCCTTTAGCACCAGGGAGACAAACAGAGCAATGCAGGTTTACAGAGAAATACTGTTACTCTCTTCATAGGTTACTTAGCAAAAGATACCAGAAGGTTTTCAACTCTTCCTCTTTTACATGGGAAACAGGAACAATGCAGAACTTTGGGGAAAAAAACCCAAACATCTGTGCCATCAAAATATCTGAAAAGAATCAAAGAAGTCACACAATATTTGGATTGCTCAGGAAAATGCCTCCTCATGGCTACTACTTACCCATCTGCTCTTGCTCCATGGCTATTTTCAATTGTTCAGGTATTCCCATCCCAGGAATAACTGCTAGGCTGTTGGGTTCTAGATCATCTAGAGAAAAACAACATTTATATTTAGAATTCTGTTTTTCTTTACATTATCATTTTATCCCTTGAGATTCTCACATGCTTTTACCATTGGTACCATAAAATATTTCGCAACTGGTGGGTCACTTTAACTCCATACATGAACTACAAGATATTAAAAGAACTGCAAATTCAGATTCAAAAATATGCTCCGAAATGCCAGAAACTGCATCCTTTCAGGAAAGTTTCATGTATGGTACCCCACATAGTACTACGTATTTCCTCAGGAAAGGAAATCATAACCCATACCCATTGTTGTTATAATAAATCTATATATTTTAAAATTTAGATTATATTAGAGTGCTGATTTCAGTTAACATTCCCAAACACAAAAGAGCAAATCATCCAAAATCTGAAGAAGCAGAAGGAACCCCAGAGATGAAAAGGTTGCTTAGGTATGCCATAGAGCAAATTACCATTATCTTAATAATTTTAGGCCCTGAACAGCCTAAAATTCCCAAGATAAAACCTTAAGAAACTGTTAAGATTTTAGTCAAGTTCAATAATTTGAAGGATTTTCCTGCTGTAGTTCAGGACTGCAGAAGTCTTGAAGTCACATAAAGGTTCCATGAAGAAAAGGGTACTGGAGATACTGTCCGAGAGAGAAGCCAAACCTCATCCCTGGGATTCATAGAGCAGGTCTTACCTCCTGGAGCTGCAGAAACAAATGAAAACTCACTGTTGGAATGGTGGCCACTGATAACAGGGAGAGTAAAATCATGGTAATCTTAATAAGAAAGTATCTTTGCCTAGGTAGCCACCAGTGCTATAATACTATTTCATCACCTTATCCAGAGGCCGCATTCTAGTGTTAGCTAATGACCAAGGCTTGTTCCTGAGCCCAAACCTCTTCCTTCCATATTAAGGGTAATTGCCTTACCATATTCCACGCCATCCTCTGACATCCCAGGCAACAGATTCAAGTTGTAACGATCTCGCATCTTATCTCCAGGCCGATTTCTAGTCCAGAACTTGCTGTCAAAAGGAAGTTACATGATCTCAAATAAGGGTCTGACTAATGTAATTAGTTCTTTAATTTTTATAGCATGCTATATTGACTATACAAAGATTCAACTCTTACTAGGTAAGTTCAGTGCTAGATCTGACTGTTAGATGTGAGGTTTGAAGCAAAAATAAAACCCCAACAATTATCATATTCGATGATACAGTTACATTTCAGAAGCTACTCCAAAATATAAGGAGTGTAAGTACAAGGCATCAACATCAGATCATGATCAGACTGATGTATTTCTATCCATTCACAAAACTTCTCACTCAATTCAAATACATCCTTACACACAACTAAACTTGTCTATACACACATCCACATGGAAAAACTCACTCCATATTTACAGCATGATCAACCTAAATGCACACAGTCTGTGCCTCCAAACATGCCTGCAATGTGAAAAGACAGATGTGACCAGCAGATGATCTGCAGGAAAAAAACGCTGTGGAGATAAGAACATTTCTTCAGCAAGAAACTACAACACTTCTTTCCTGAGATTTTCTTTAGGAGATTTCAAAGCTCTCATAAACCCCAAATCCTAGTATTATTAAAGCTACCTTAGATGAAAGAAAGACATTAGACACTCCTTTTAGTGTAAAGAGTCAGTGCCTTCCTGTTTAGGTGACTTTGTGTCTCTGCTTTGTACATTGGTTGTGTGTCAGAATCATCTCAATCTGTTCTTTGTTCACTGATGCCATGCACCTTTCTAGTGTACATATATTCCCTTAGATCTTTTCTTGAGAATACCTGGTGTGATCATTTGAGCCCGAACAGAGAATGTGTCCAAGAGGATGCCATGCCAGACTCCAGATCATTCCCTCATGGGCCATTTCCATTCCACCAACCTCCTTCTCAACCCTGAAGCATATTAATAAACAAATCAGGCATGCCACTGGTGAATATCTGCTACAATACAAACCTTTTGTTATTCAGTTGCTTCTCTATCCCATATTTTGCTAAACATAAGCCTGTTTTTTTGAATTGAACGTTCTCAGTTGTTCTCAATAAGGAGTTCAGTAACAAAGGGATTTTAGTTGTACATTTAGAAACAAAATAACGTCTCAGAACAAGCTCTAAGAAACCAGGATTTTCAACCATTCATCACCCTCTCAACAAAAGGTTATTTTCAGTGCAAGCAACTGTGTCCTTTAAAAACACACCTGCACAGGAAAGCTTCATCAATGAAGCACATCTGACCAAAACCTATCTAACATGCTGATGAAAATGCCACATACCCAACATGCCAGAATAACAAAGAGCCATCAGATCCTCCACTGGCAAACAGCCCTTCATGTACAGGATGCCAGGCCACAGCTGAAATGCAAAGTAAGCCACAATCAGACAGTACAACACAGGATTTCTAATGAATGGAAATCAGGATCTCAAAAACTTTAATCCGAACTTCTTAATAAAAATCCACAGCATATAACAAATTCTGACCTGTGGCCTCCTTTTTATGACCTCTGAAGACCTGAAGTTCTTCTTTCAGATTACGAATATCAAAGAGCTTACAGAGATGATCACGAGAAGCTGTTAGCAGCCAGTTGCCATTCAGATTCAGTTTCACCTCCATCACTGTGTTTTTATGAGCATGCCTGCAAGCAGAAATAGACTGTCCAGATACTGATTTCTCAGACACTCTAAAACTCTGATAATTTATCAGTCCCAAATACTCTGACCAATAGCAAAGTAGTTCAGGCTACTAAACCAGAATACTGTGGCTTTCTGTGCAAAGGACCTAATATGCCCCATCCTGTTCTTGCATACGTCAGAGCAACTAGTAGTGCCCACCAAGACAGTGTCCAGTTACCATGCATGCTTCTCATGCAGCATAACAAACTTTTATCAGCCAGATGGAACATCTCATTTGTGTTTCCATATCTGTTTTGCTTTCCAAATAAGAACTGTGTGAAGAGGATGTCTACAGAGAAGGACAAAGGAAATTTAAATTCATATTCCATTTTAAAGTCACAATTTTCCAAGTGTAGACTTGTCTTCATCTGACCTCTACGTTTTCCAGCAGAGCTAAAGTGTGAGCTTCATTATTTGAAGCAACTGGGTATTGCTGAAAAGATGCAAGACAAAAAGGCTAAGAAAGGAATGAAAAGGATTTATGAAATCAGCTTGTATTTCAGCAAATCAAGATCTGTGGGCAAGAACTTACAGTGTGGCAAGGCTCTGGCCAGTCTTTGGATCCCAGAACTTAATAGGCTGTTGGCTATCTTTACTTCCTGATACAACTAATCCCTTTGTAGGATGCCAGTCAACACATTTCACATCTGCTCCATGCCCTGTTAAGGAGGTAAAAATTGTTCATTTTGAGATTTCAGATGCTGAAAAATTAAAGGGTACACACTTTATAACTGTGATGTAAAACTGAATGAAGAACATCACAGAGCACAGGTCACAAAACCAAAGCAAATTAAATGAAAAATCCCCTGAGTGATTTAGGTGCCTTTCTTCCCACTGATCACTGGGACTGCCTTCTCCTTGGATTACACCCTCAAACAAAGCTCACTTCAACAACATCCAAAGTCTCTGCTTTTAAGAAATTTCTGCTCAAACTGGTACTTTTCTTTAGGCTTTGGCCCTGTATTATTGCACAGTCTTTTAAACATAACCCTGATAAAAAGTCTGTATGGAAGTGGAAAGGGAAAGAACCACTGTAACACTTCCTTATCTGTGAAACGCTGTAGAAATCAAAAGCAAACGTATTTCTTCCTGTGCTATCAGTACCCTTTTTCTGTCCTGTCAGGAAATAAAGCAATGACATTATGTATCTGAAAACTAAATTAGCACATAATGAAAAGACATCTTATGAAATATAACCTCTTATCAGGTCAGAAGGATTCAAGTTTTTCTAATGCTCAAGAGTTAAGGATCACCCTAGTGATACCACTTCACTTTAAACAGACTGACTGACCTTGACAGAGAACCACTGCTGCTCAGATGAGGTAAGGTCTGCAAGAAGAAATGCCTGTTCCTGCTACACAACAAAACAAGGTTTTTGAGCTGAACTATAGGGGTTTGGAGGAGAAATAACAAGCAGTAATTTCTTTCTCTGATCTCTCTCCATGCCAGCCCACTTCAAGGGAAAGACAACAATTAATACCAGGAAATGAGGCAGCACGCAGTAACTAAAGAAAAAAAGCAAGAGGGAAAGGAAGAGCTGTCTGCAACATAAAGGTACTGAAGTTATAAAATGGTACGGAAGAATGGTAGCATGTTCCTTAAAAGACAAAGGTTTTCTATCAAAGGTAACTCCCACAAGTACTGCTTTGCTACATGGTGAAGCACAACTACAAGCAGCACAAGCTGTCTCAATATAGGCCTCAATCCAACACTACATTAAAAATTAATATCAACTGAAACTTTGCTGAAGGCAAAGAACATTTAATTGTAATAAGTAATATTTTATCTTAAAATAAAAGCAAGATGTTAACACAGAGAGCACTCTCTCCATCAAATGAGTACAACTTTCCCCTCTGGAGAAAGGACAGGGAAGAGATGCAAAGTTGCATTAGTGTATTCGTGGGTTAAGCTAAGTATATGGGGAACAACTTTACGGATTG
Organism: Forpus xanthops; assembly: GCA_032466535.1. NCBI lineage: Eukaryota > Metazoa > Chordata > Aves > Psittaciformes > Psittacidae > Forpus > Forpus xanthops. The sequence goes on from JASSUY010030208.1 coordinate 7,750, forward strand.
ATTCACAATATGGAGGAAGGAAGACAGGGAAGAACAGGATTCTCAAACTGCAAAGACTATAGATATGCTCACAAGTGAGCGCTATGGTGGTCTGTCCTATCAATAGAGGGGCACTTGGAGATGCACCAATTCCCTTCTCTCTGGCTCTTCTGATGTGGAAAGGAATGAAAGGTATTCTGTTTGGATATGCTCAAAATCCCTCTCGCTCAACCACAACATGAAGCTGACTGCTAAGCAAACCCTGTTTCCAAGTGTTTATTTGGAAAGAACAATTCAGCCTGCAGTAAGAGAGCGCTTTTCCTCCATAGTCAAAGGCAATTCACACTTACACATTTTCAGCTGATGGTACTGCGTAGGCACTTCCTATCCTGCAGTACCGAGGGAAAGATGGGGGATTTTAATTCAAGGGCAACAACAGGCCCTTATACAGAAACATTTGTTACAGTTAATAACAAGTTGAACCCTGTGAAAATGGGCTCAGACTTGAATACCAGAGTCCTACCAAAAATACAAAAACCCCAACCCCAGCAAAACCACACAAAAACCCCTACCCACATGGACTGGAATAACATTTGCCTTGCTGCTCCCAAAACAAAGACTAGCAATGGAAGAGTGCCAAGAGGTAACGGGTTACTCTGGCAAGTAAGACTGCATCTGGAAAATGAGTTATGCTGGTGAAAGGCCATCTCTGGATGACAGCTGATCATGTGCAAGGTCTGATTCAGGCTTTTCTTCCAAGACCTGAGTAAAACCAGCCTAAACATGTACCCTGAAGGAAAAAAAGGCTCAGAGTGGGTAATCCAGTTCAAGGACAGAGCCATACTTGTGAACAGAGCAACTGAAGCCCCTATGCTTTACAAGTCTTCAAAAGGGAGTGACAGTGATGGGACAGCACCAGACTGGTGGGCTGGTCAGAAGCCAGGTTTGATAGTCACTACTCACTAGGCCCAGATCACAAAGCTGAAAAGTCAGAAAAGACACCAGGCCACTCAGAACCCATAACCAGAGAAGATAAATCATTAAGTATTTATCAGCAGGCTTCTGACCATCATAAGCACACTAAAACCGACCATAGGGTTCAGAAGCAGCCTAACGTATTTAAAACCATAACCATTGTAAAGACAGGTAAGTGGCATTGCTTGCAGAGACCAATCTTTCAAACAGTGTGCTCTAGATTGTGGCAACAGGGACCCTCCTTTGTAATCTAATCACGGTGATCTATCTTGCCCTCAAAAGAGGTTCTGCACTAAAAGGGATCATCATATGTACTTAAGCTACAGGTTCCTAATGCAGGGAAGCTCTCTCAGGAGAAAACAAACTCTTTCCTACAACAAATATGCTTCAAGTAAACTACTCTCAAGGGACAAACTAAGCCAGAAGAGAACCAAGCAGCATCATCTCATCAGATCTCTTCATTTCTTTCTTCATCCTTATTTTTTCCTTTTCAAATTGGAGCAACTGACACCGTCTGTTGCTTCCCTTCTTTCTGCCGACAGATCTATGCACTATTATTTGTAATGAGACAGATGATGCAGAAAGCAGATTTAAAACAGAACTCCAGAGAAAATGCAGCCTGGTAGATATTCCTTCATACTTATTTTCAGTTCTTAGTTCTAGGCTGAGACCTGGGAATTGGACTCTCCTGTGGTACAGAACCCCTGTCACCAAGCATCACACTCAGAAAACCTTAATTCATGTTAATATCTCTACGTTCCTTATTTCCTGATTCTAAACAGCTTTTGCTCAGGACCTTCAGCAGGTACTCGTATGTCTCTCTGACCTAGGAGAGCTGGGATGGGGATTTCTCTCTGAACGCTTGCACTTTTTCTGCCCCTGAGCCCCGTCTGTCAAATGCACAGACGTTACAACATCTCCTGTCTTAATGGATAAGCAAATGGAAATGAGTGAGTTGGTTAGAAGTCATGGCAAGGCCTAGGAACTGAATTGTAAGACTGAAGGTAAAGACTCTTGATAAACTGAACTTGTTTAAAATCATGAGTTAATGTCCAAGCATAAACCAGTATTTTCTCATCTTTACAAACCCCCACAGAAAATAAGAACAAGCATATGTAGATTCTCTTAAAAGTTCAGATACAAAAGTAGCTCTCTAATAAATACTTTTCTTATACATAACATTTTTGAGCTGTAGTCAAAATATCATAATACAATTTGTGACTGTAGTCACAACCCCATTAAAACACTGATAGTGTAACACTTGTTCTAGCATAACAAGCTATAATATGTGTAATAATATGAGCTCAAATCCAGCATGCCACAAACCTGGAAAAGCACACGTAAATTGAGGACTTGATTTCCCCCTCTCTTCCCTAATTTGTGCATATATGACTTACTGAATGTAGATGGTGTAAAAGAGTTGTTTTGGATTACTGTCTTTTTATTACCACCTAGATTACATATAGACTGCATACCTATATATTTTCTATATATATATGTATATGTAGAGATATTTTAGAATGTAATTGTGCATAAACTATCAATTATAGATATATCAGGTTTACTGCTATAGCTACTTTTTTTCCTATTATATCTTTTCCCCTAGGAATGACCCTTATTCTGAAGGCTATTCTATCTGCTTGGATTTGTTTGCTTTGTGTTTTTAAAGACACATGGTTTTCTTACGCTGTTTTAAGTGGGGAGTGAATAGAACTGCATACCCCCTACTAGCATGTCAGAATTGAAGACTGTTCATCAGCACACAGTAATGTTCACCTTCCTGTAACCTTTATCTCCAAAATAACAGAGCACCTCTCAGAAGAGCAGGCCCTTTGTAGTGGACTATTCCCAAGGGATCTGCAAAGAAACATCAGGTCCTAGTACTGTCCAAGCTATGGCTTTCCACCCCAAAAAAGAAGGTGAGGTGAGAGGCACAGAGACACCTGCATGTCAAAGATAATGGAAAACAACGGTGTGAGCAGGAAGATACTTGGATTTTCTCCCTAATCCTCTTAGATTTGTTAGCTGCTTCCAGCCTACTGGGCAAATTGGATTAATCTGCCCATTCTATTGTTATGGAAAGCTTTTAAAATGTTACCCGACAGTCACACATTCCCCTAGCAATTCCTTGCTTCTATGTAAAGTTCACTTAGGAACTGAACACCTCATACCTAACAAGACCCTAGGTACTGTTTTAATAACACCAATCAGGCTAACACTAAGGATAAGAACATATTTTAACTACATTAATTTAGTGCTCTTTGCCCCATGCAGTATAGTATGTGAACTCTGCTTCTCTTGAAAGCTGTCCTATTCACTTCCCATTCTCTGCTCCAAGAATGAATACAACAGAAACCCTCCACCTTCAGATACACAGCATGCTTTTTTTTTTGAGCATAGTGGGGGAGATTGGTAAATAAGAAATTAAGGGAAAAGGGCCTTTCAGTCTTCAGTGGATGAACAATGCCTCCCACCACACCTTCAGACCTCTGGCCCATAAACACACATTCTATTTTCCTTTATTTGCCCACAGCCTTTCTGTAGCTCGCTGCTAGTTTATTAAACACTGTATCTACAGAGACTGCTAGAGCTTTAATCCACGTACAGGGATTATTTCTTACAGCTCTGTAAGAAGTTTTCTTCCCAGATAAAAGCTCTTCTATCAGCACAGGGATTTTTTTTTATCATCTATGAAATCAGAAGGTTTAAAAACCCCATAATAATCAGTAAACACTCATGAGATTAGTTTCTGAAATTACAGGTGTGGGGGAAATGAGCTTCCCCAACATTACCTGTAACAGGTAATTAACCCCCAAAATGTTCCCTTAAATGAGTTTAGAATCTGTATGTGCTAGTCCTACTTGAGCTTATCCCACTCAGTGAATAGTTTGAACTCTAAAAAACCCTGAAACACTAGAAGAAAACCCCAAGTTTAAACTTCATGGTACTTGTGGGTTTGCATAGCTTGCACAACAGCAAAGAATCTTGACACAAATGTTATGCTATGTGTAATTACCAGTAATGGCATGTAGTGGTCTGAATTCTTTACATCTGTTGAAATTCAATGACAGTATCTTCTGTATGGGTTTATAGCAAGGGCAAGAAATGCAGCTGTGTCCCAAGCATATGTGGGACCTGGATCATTCAGGGTCAGCTTGTAACTAATGGGAGTGCTTGTATGTTAAAGGGAGCGTTTAGGTTCTTCAGTGAACTGAAGGTAGAATGCTGAGCAACTTCCAAAGCTGAAATGCACTGCTTGGAACAGAAACAAAAGTTACATACTGAAAACGTCAGCTGCTTTAGATTTGTGGTGCCAGGCCTTTTTTTGGTTTAAATCATGAGGCATGTTCATGCTAGAGCCTACAAACACGATAGAGATACATTTCCTTTTAGATAGATTTGCTTGTCCCTAATTCCTGAATGTATTTTTTAGCATTAGCACCATCTACACCCAATCAGGTTGTTTCCTGTATATGCTTAAAACATGCAGAGAGAAATCAAGTTTGACAGTAGGTTGTGCAACAGCACCGTAATGGGACCAGCATCTGCAGCAAGCAAAGAGCTGGTTAACATCCTCTTAAGAAGTGAGAACTATATGAAAAAATCAATTCAGTATGCATGTTTCACAATTTCTAATCATAAGACATAGTTATTACCTAGAATGAGCACAGATAATTATCAAAGTTATTTTAGCCTCTAAAAATATAGCAAAATTTTCACAAATTTTGCTTAATATCCAGATTTTCTAATTTTAAGTGCACTTTTATGCACTTAAAAAGAAACCCCCCTATGTATAACATTAACTGCATCTCTGTCACCCAGTTCACTTATGTGGTAATGCTTTAAAATGCAGCATAAAGCTTAGTGCATTATTAGTAATCAAGAAGTCATAATTAACTTTAAGCAGAAAGCCATCAGGAAGCTCAGATCTAGCTGAAGAGAAATGAGAGGAAAAAATAGGGAAGGAAGTATAAAGGGAAAAGATACACAGCATTATAAACTGCTTAACACCTTCTAATTCAATATATATATTAGTGCTTAGCAGTAATGGCAGCTGAACTGAAGGATAAAGGCAGGTTTTCATCACAGTTGGAGCTACATTACTTACAAAAAGCAGCCTGGGTTCTACTTTGCCCTTAAACTGAGTTATCTATTAAAATTCTCATGCCCTGTTACTTATAACTCCTTTGCAGATATCCGTCAGAGAACTGAGGGCTTTTTTAAACTGCAAAAGGCAGAACATTATTCTTTTTCTTTTGCTGGTTACACTATTTGTCAAGTAGCTGGGACTAGATGTTTTTCTCTGTTCAAAAATTAACCAGCCTACTTCGAAAGCAGCAACACACTTGCTTTTCATCAATAGAAAATATTTATTTACAACAATATTTACATTTAATGATATTAAAAACAAATGTTGTACAAGAAACATTAAAAACGAACAGCAATTGCGAGAAAAAAATCCCATTCCTTATAACAAACAGCTGAAAAAGAGCCAAAACCCCACTCTCAGAGAGAAAATATTGCACAACTTACTACTGCTTGTTTTCTGGCACCTGCAAGTATTAAATACTAGTCACTGGATCTGAAAGAGCTTGCAGTGCCTCTAATGAGTGCTGTCTTAAGCTATCGGACAAGACTGATCTCTAGTCTTAACGTGCATGGCAAGTACTATATAATGCCATATAGAAAAGGGGGCAGTGTAGCTGTGCCCAGGAACAGAACAACTGGTGGTCCTTTTAGGGAAGAAAAGGTATGAACTTTGAAGATGAGAAACAGAATGGTTTAGGCATTCATTAGTGTGCAGTTCCCACAGATTGGGAGCTTTATATCTGGGCACAGAATCAGTTTGCTGGGCAGCATAATAAAACAGAAAGTATCCTGGAAAGTGTGAGCTTACACATCATAGTGCTCCTGGTCAAGTCCTCCAAACAGAACCTATACAAGTGTTTTGGAGTCTGCTCACAGCCTGTACCATCAAAACCACAGTATTACTATAGATATGTTTTTAAATTAATTTCAAACTAATAAAGAAACCTCGGTGTATCCTAAACTTCAGCATGACAATTTAGGAAAAGAAGGGAAAAACGAAGGAAATCAGTGGACAGAACTTCCTTCCTCTGTGTTCTGACTGCTATTTCAGTCAAGGTGGCAAGTGGAGTACTTGGTTCTCAACTCAGGAAGAGAATAAATAGTGCTAAAAAAGGCTAGGAGTAACCATCATTAATTATTTTCAGCACTTCCTTTAACATCCTGTTGGATGTTCATTAAAGTTCTACTGGTGAATATGGTTGTTGCAAGAGAAAAGCATAGCCAAATACCTAGCTTAGAGGTTAATGCAAGTTTCAAAACACTGCCTGGCCACATGAGCAACCATCACTCCCAACAAGCTACTAAAACCCAAGGGAAAAAAGAAAACCTATGGATTCCAGCAAAAAAAGTTACAAGAAGCCTTTCACTTTCATATAGATTGATCTACCCTTACTCCCAAGTGAACCCAGAACCTTTTAATAAAGATACCTAAAGCAGGACTACCAAGATCTTTCTGTCGATGTGATCTTCCTTCATTGGAAGAATTGGTTTCAATATGTTTTTATGGTTGGGACTACAGAGCAGGATCCTACTTTTTTACATCCCACTGAAAGGTGAAGTACTGTCAACTCTCTACCAGACAAGTAAATTGCTTTTTAAAGACAGCCGTGTTCATCTGGCCAGTCACAGAACACCACTTGTCCAGCCAGCTTCTCACTTCAAGGGGCAGCAAGGTTACAGAAAAACTGTTTTCCTTCTTGCCAAACAAAAAAGCCATGTAAGGTACTTTTGATGGCAAGTTTACCAATATATAACACCCCACAGTATGACACCATTATCACTTTAAGCGAGGAAATAATGAGTTTAGGTACACTGAAGTTAGAAAAACTATTTTCTTTGGTTCTAGGGGAAACACTGCATGAGCACCTGTTCTCAGTAATAAGTGAGCAGCAGTTGGCCCTGGGGTGGGGTGAAGGAACAACAGAGGGATTATCAAACTCTGCATAGACTCTTGGAAAAGAGTCAGTTTATAATCCAGACAATTAGCAAGTGTAAGAGATAAAAGAAGGGATATGCAGACAGAGGTCACTGAACTTGTCTTTTTAAATGTACCCTGCATTTTACAATTGCCATTTTAATAAATACTCTGCATTTTAAATGCAGAGGCCATTTCAAATGTACTCTGCATTTTCTAATACCACCAATTAAGTGCACTAGGAAACAGCAGGTCTACAGCAGTAAACTGCTGGCAGAAAACATTGGCCTAAACTACAAAGTGCTACTGTTTCTATACAGAGGTGAAGTGGAACAGACAGGAAAAGTTTCACCTCAAGCACAAAGGACCAATTTTCAAGCCATTGAAATAAGAAAGGTCTTTAAATTAGGAAGACAGAAACACACACACAATGAAGAGAGTACCACAAACTAAAACAGAGCAAAGAAACCCCAAAACTCAGCATGTAATTATCATATGGTGACTTTACAAATGTGTCTAATCTAGTGGTGATCTTTGGGCTAATCAGAAGAAACACACCAGAATTCAAAGAAACAAACAAAAACAAACCAAGAAGCAAACAGTGTAAAAAGGTAATTAAAATGCAGGAGCAAAACTGTGATTTGAATAGCGTTACAGAAATACAGGAGAGATAACATGTTCCATTGACAAGCAACAAAGAAAAGATGAGCTCAGGCGAGAGACAGAAACAAGGAATGGTTTATCACATCTTAATTCAAATTTCTGCACAATCGGTGCTCTCATTTCCTCTTCTTTTCCTGGGCTTTCATCTATCAGCACCACCACACCTGTGAACTGAGTCCACATTCCTGCCACCCGCTAATTCTGAAATGTAAGTACCTGTTTTTCTTTCAGAGCTAAAGCTAATATTGAAGTCCCTATTTAAGTAGAGGAACCCAAATACTTTGTATTTCTGTTTCAGTTCTAAAAATAGGTCTCTATTAAGCAAGTGCTTTGTAGAGTGTGGCTGCATAAATATCCATGCAGCTCTCTAAAATATCATGCATCCCCATGTATCATTTTAAATTCCACAAGTACATAAATGGAAGAAATAATAAGGCTCTTCCTTCACATCTGATCCAACAGAGAGACAGGGAAAAAGATGGTGTTGAAAACTTACCAGGGATTTTGTGCAATAAAACCTAACAAAGAAAGGGAAAGATGTCAACAGGGAGTAATGGGATAAAATGATCCAAAGAATATGTAAATAACTCAGATATATTAAAACCAGGGGGGAAAAACATATGGAGAACACATAAACACAACATGCGTGGTTATGAGAAGAAGGGTGTTTCCTCTGAGAGTGTATTAAGTGACTGTTCTTTCAAGATGAGAATAGAGAATACAAGAATTAAACAGATCACACCACATTATACTGCAGATAGACTGAACCCTTATTTGACCCCTGCGCTCCTTGAAATGACTACCAGTTACATATTTTCACTGCTGACTTCAAAGGAGTATAAAAGAAATCAGACAAGGTACCAATACTGTAGTGGCATTTAAATGTGGTGTTTACCTCTGTAATGCAGTCTATGACTGACTTTGCATTTGAATCTATCGGTAACTGCACTCAGTAGTATGTTATAAACTCCCAAAAGCAGAATCAAGTAATTGTGTGGACGTTTGCAGGCAAGTATCCTAAGAGCACACTGGAATGTTAACTGCAGTGTATGTTCTCATTGATTAATTGTACCTCTAGTGGAAAAAACATTGATTAGAACAGGATTTTTTTCTTCCTTAGAAGCAAAAAATACTCAATTCAAATGCCACATCTGTTCTGAAGAAATAACTCCTGGACATTTTCACACCCTCCTCCATGTTAGCACCAGAAAAGCTGTCTAATAGTTCAAAATGAAACTTGTTCCATTTTCCAGTTAAAGGATAGAAACTGTTTGACAAAAACCCTTACACTCCCAGAGGAAAAAAAGACATTTAAAATACTTTATGAACTCTACAATAAAGTTTGAGAAAAGCTTCTTTAGAAGTTCGTACAAAAAATCTAGAAAATACAGAAAAAGCCAAATAAGAATCCAAGGCAGAGAATGTCCAGAGATTTTAGTTAGTAGTGTTCTGGAAATAAAAGCTGAAAACATAAACCATTTATCTATGGGATTTTCTTCCTGCCATTTGGAGTATTTGCTATATAAAAACACCAGCACAAAAGACCCCTGCTAAACTGCAGTCATGCATTTCAATCACCTACAGCTGTGTAAAAAATCTGGCCTAGAAGCACGAAGGAAAAATCCCAACTAGGTAATCAATTTAAAAGGCAAAAGAAAACCAGTGTTTACTGGGCAGATGGGGTTCAGGCAGATGGGGTTCGGGCAGATGGGGTTCAGACAGAGGCTCTTTCTTGGTCCTTTCTGTGACAGCTTTTAAAGCTTTTAATCTTGCACCAAAAAGGAAAAGAAAATATAAAGTATCTTTCCAGTTTCTGAAATGTACAAGCCAGCCCATATAAGAACAATGAATCTGGGCCCATATATGAAACTACAGAGATAGGAGACAGAAACTAAACAGCAGTGCTTTTGGGAAAATGGTATGTTTGCAAAGTAACAGGAAGAACAAAGTAGGTTACGCATACAACCAGTGAGAGAAGTCATCACCAGTAAGATTACTATCCTGATCCCTGAGTGGATCTGTTCTGTGCTCCTCAAATAAACCACCTTTTATCGTGCTGCTTGAGCTGTGCAGAAATAGCTAAGCTGAGAATGAAAAACTGCAGTAATTGTCTTCTAAGAAGTTGGACCTTTCAATCTGTAAAATAAAATAGCTGATAAATTGAATCAGTGACTGTGGGGAGAAGGGGGTACTGAAGCCTCTTCACTTGCACAGATAAATCTCCATAATATTCTCATTCAAATACTAACAGAAGCAGAGACCAAAATCAGATGACTTTCATGAAAGAAGGTGGCATAATTGCTATTTCAGATAAGCCTATGTAAGAGCATGCCATTGCCACTGAAGTAATCCACAAAATAGATTTGTTGGCAAAATGATGCAAGATACCAGTTCTGCCAAATGTACATTAGGATTGCAAGACTTTTGTTAATACCATAACCTCATATCAGGGAGCAAAGTTCATTTTTAACCTTAAAATTTAACAAAAAAAAAAAAAAGGAAGCTTTAACAGGTATAATCCCATGTCAACAGTTTATTTTCAGTGCACGTTAAAATACAGTTATTTATTTAGTACAAAGAACACACCTTCATTAGACTAGTCTCTATTGTTGGAACACAGATCCCCTTGTGAATTATCTGTTGCTACAAGATGCAGTTTTACAAGGCTCAGTGTGTCGTGAACGTGATCAACTGCAACACAAGCACTACATTGGAAAAAAAAGGTACAGCAGGTTGAGAACCACCTGGCTTTAAGAGTAACAGATTCATCATCTACTGGAGACTGGCCATTAATTAGTCATTTGTACTCCATCAGCAGTATCCTAATCTCAAGACAGCACATCAGTGAGGCTGGTTGTGCCTCTGGATCACCACATTTCCATAGGGAACACTAGAGGTTTTAAGTTCTTTTACACAATGTCTACAGTGAATGCAGTATGCATGACACACATTCGATGGCAAAATGAGCAGCAAAACCCGTTACTCCTGCTATCAAATACAAACAAGTGAACCTTTAAGAAAGTTACAGCAGTTTTTAAATAAAAGCCTCATTTTGCTATCACACAGTTTTATGAAATCTTTATTTTTGTGAGGGATAGATTCCCTAAAGGATGAGTGTGCTTATCCACCTTTCACTAGATAACTTATTCAGACTGATTGGAACTAGAATTATCACACAACATCTGGTTAGTATAACACATCACCTAAATCAGCAGGGTTACAGCTGCTACCATGGAGATGCTCAGTTCACAGTAATTGGCATCAAAGAGCTATGGACTGTAATAGACTGAAAAATTCATTTGCTTTTCACTCCTAAGCTCAAGTGCTCCTTTCTGTGGAAGAATCGCAGAGCAGAACCTTCAGGAGAAAATATTCTGAGACTCTTCATGTCCAGCAAATGCAACATTACTTTTGAATGTTTTTACTATGGCACTTCAAATTAAGTCAAGTTAAATGCTAATTAAAGGTCCCTGTATTGCTCTTTTTCATGCACCACTGGCTAACTTGTGTTTGTTAGATAATTTGTGATAACTGCTGCTTCTAAGTATTCTTCAGGAAAAACTTGTCCCATACCTATTCCTTACTTCCATTTTGGTATCTTGCGAAAACCCTCATTCAAATACCAACATTGTATTAGTTATTAATTTGGTCAATAAAATACAGTGCATTGGGTTGAAATAGCTTCTAGTATTTCTAGCAAATAATTACTGTGGAATAAACCTTCTCTGAATATAAGTAAAGTGCTACGGCTTGCTATAGATGTTGCAGAGATTGTACCTGATAGGACAGACTTCTGCAGAAACTAATGCAGCTTCAACCATTGTGCAAAACACAGATTTAACTGCCAGTTATTTCCATCCGGACATAATAGGAACAGACATCCTCATGATGAAATTGCAGAATGAAACAAGGAAGGATTCTGAGGGAGAAAGACTATATTCCTTGAAAAGAATTCCGCCACACAGTGAAAAGAAAATGGCAAAGTGGGAGAGAAGCAGGCAGCATGTGAAGAAGTCTCTGAGCAAGCAAGATGTTTTTTTCAGACAGGAAGCAGCAGTTGCATCTTGACAGAAAAAGGCTGGCAGGACTGCACCTGCTATTTAAAGCCTCCACTGTTCCAGTTTTATAATGTCAGCACAGAAAGAGTGAGGTTTAATCCTAGCAGTACAATTCCTCATTGTGTAAGAGCCCTGTTTGAATTTGCAAATGCGACACATACTAGAGAAATGACAAATCTAACATGCTTATGTAGGTGATTGGAATGATCAGGTTTTTTCTCCATTCCTCTGGAAGCAAAGGATATTCCTGATAAGCTGGGTATAGTGTGAGAGAGAACCTACCTTTCCTAAAGATCTCCAGAATACAACTGCAGAGTACAAACCAATTTAAGAAAAGAATTGGCTGGGGTGAATTTTGCTTTTCATGTTCCCAATCTTCACACCATATGCTTACTTGTGAGTCTCTGGAGACCAGGGATTCCAAAAGGAGAATGCCAATCCACAGAAATCCATATTCATCAACAGTACTGACATTCCTAATCACAAGATTTAGCAAGCTAGCCAAGAAAGTAATTATTTTGAGAATATATGTATTGCCAAAGAGAAGACACCACAAACAATCATTAAGTAGAAGGAGTTCCTACTAGGGAAGCAACAAAGAGTCATTGCTGTTTGAGGATGTAAGAGCATAAAGTGAGATGTATAGGGAAAAGACATCTGATTATCCAACTACATCAGCTGACCTGAAATGAGCAAGTTTGTGTGTTCCTAAGACGGGTTTGTGTGGCCTTTAAAAGAAAAAACTCCCCAAAATAAATAAATAACACAAGAAAAGCCAAACACACACATACATACACACACACAAAGCCCCAAACAAGCAAACCTAAAGCAAACAAAACAAACCTAACCTTTTTGTCTACCTCTATCAGCTGGTCCAATTTAAAACTTCATTTCTGCCTACAAATTATGCATGGCCAAGAAAGAGCAGAAGGCAGATGCAAAGAACAGGCAGGATTCTTCCTGAGCAGGCACAAACAGTAACATACTGCACTGTAACAAGTTGCACACCTGGGTCAGCCTCAAGAAAAAGGGACATCTTGCTAACGATTTTTAGAGCTTTTAACTATGCTAGATACAAGTGTGCTTGACACTGCCTATAGTATTTTCCACGTGCAACAGTGCCTTGCTACCGACTAGTTACAACTCAGAAGGGGGAATTTTATCTAGAGATTTAGACGCTAAATTCATCTGTAGCAGAAACACCACCACAAACCTGGTTTGGACTTTTCAAGTGTTTGAAAGAGAGCATCTTTCAAGGCAAAGCAACTCTTTCTGGTTTTCAATAATTTTAGCCTCAAAATTATATTTAGTATTGTGCAGTCTTCTGTAATTATAATTTTAACTTGAAAATTGCATAAATATTTTGGGGTTTGGCACACAAGGTAGATCAGGTTTTGCTTGAAATAAAACCCAAGTGTTCTCTAACATCCACTTCATTTACACATAAAGGCTGATGTTTGCAAACATATCAGGCCCACTTACGGCTTCTTTGGAGAACTTAGAAACACGACCTAGGGAGCCAGGAAGAAGTAATGTCAACGCAGATGGACAAAGCTAGGCTGTGTCGGTTTAAGGAGTACAGCAGCTACCTGTATTACTTTTTAAAGCAAGCCCTTTGAATCTATCTTTATTGTGCAAGTGCTTTAAAGCTGTACACTACCTGCACAATCTATTTCAGGACTGCATACTTCTGAAACAAGTAAGAAATCAGTAAGCTAATATGAAGTCCATAAAATGTGCCAATGGGTAACATTATAAATGCTGTATACTTAGACATTGACTGAAATTATATATGCATATATATCTAAATATAGAGGTACCTTTTTACCTCGCTACATAATGAGTTTTGAAGACACTGACAGCATGCTATCACATCTTCCATCTTATTTATAACAAATTTTCACTGCTTGTAGGAGGATTATGATTAAGTATTTAAACTTCAGTGATGATTAAGTTGAACAAACTATTAGTCACTATGGAATGGCCAAACATTTATGTCTGGAAAAAGTTCCATTGAACATTAAGAAATCTTTCTAACCCACAAAGAAGAGTGTGCATTACCTCCAGCATGTTAAAAGCTGGAAGAAAACTAACTAAATAAAACCCCAAAACACTGATTTTCAATAGCCTTTTGAAGGGTCAATTCCTTATATCATACTTGCTGGTGTACAGCTAAAGGTAACTGAACATTTGACTGTCAGGATTTATTGTTCCTGTTTCCCCTTAGGCAAAACAGGGAAATTCAGTATCAAAAGAACACAGGACGAGTCAGGGGGAAGGAACCTCAGAAGATCTCTCAGACAGAAGTTTCACCTCCTGCTCAAAGTTACTGGGTCAAAGCTGGTTTGTCATGAGTTTAACTAGAAAACCTCCAAGGACAGAGACTGCACAATATCTAAAATTAAGCATAACTTATATTCTTCTACTGCACTGGTAAGAGAGCAGCTTAAAAACAAAACACAAACCCAAGCAAACACCAAAACCCAAATGAAAACCAAAACAAAACCCTAACACCTTTCCCTCCCAAAAAATGGCATTTTAAACGTGTTTCCCACTGAATTAGGGGAGATAAACAAAAAAAAATTTCCTTTTTAGCACTGTTAACTGCACTATAGTACTTATATTTCTAATGGCAAGCAATATACCTGGAACATCAAATGAGTTTGAACTCAAACTTCTGGGGACTCCCATTAGACTTGTACTTAAGTTGGGAATTACTTACCTGTGAGTACCGTTTACACATAAATTTGTGCTATGTATCTTCAAACGTAAAAAGAATAATGAAAATACTCTGGCCAAAGAAAAATGTTTCACTTTCATCTGAAAACCTCTGCTCCATCCCAGGACAAGTTTCTCCCAAGGAAAGTTGAGGGTGGCTGAGGGGGAATCAGTTCTTCATTGAATTTAAAGAAGATACTCAGATTTTTCTAAACCTTAAGTATACTGATTATGAAGCGAGGAAGAACCTTAACCACTGATGAAGAGTATCTCAGGGAGCATTAGGCCTTATTTTAAGCAAGGAAGTATGTTAGTCTTGTAATGCAAATTCTCAATGTCAAGATGGTAAATATTTATCAGAGGTATTCCTTCCTTAAATCTTAACACATGCAGAAAAATAAAGCAGCATAGGACAATCTTGGAGAAGACAGAAAGAATGTAGCTATGGAGAGAAGTTAAAAATGTACAAGTCTGTATAAATATTTAGACTTTATTTCCCCTAATGTATACAAAATAATAGTAATAATTGGCTGGATCTTGAGCTACGTATTTTCATCAATTAATTCTACTTGTTGTTTAAGAGTTAGCATAGCTACAGTTAAGCTCATTATTACGACTCTTTGAAAGTATTTTTAAAGCGATGGAAGTTTAAAAAGTAAGGTTTTAGGATAACATTTAAAATATTTTCTTGCTCCATTGTTCTAAATGAAAAGGCAAAAAAAAATAAAGCTATTGCACGTATGCTAGAATACGCATCTGCTGGCACACACCAGGAAGCTGGGTTTGCTTTTTACTAACTGGTATTATTCTTACCAGTTTTAAGCAGCCAACGGAACACATTCCTCAGCTTCTTTGAATGGAACTTCTAAGTTTACCCTCTGAGATCTTGAGGACTTGGTAGGAGCACCTATTCCAGTCCTGTTACAGGGAACTTTCTGTTTCTCAGGCAAGGCTCCTATTTAAATGGCTATTATAAGTTGATCTAAAAGCTTATTCTGATAAGAAGCCCACACACAATTTCTATTGATGGTCAAAATTGGTTAAAATTAACTTGGTCTTCAAAGACAATATACGTAAGATACTTGCAATCCTTGCCTTATCTATACCAGAAAATGATAATGTAGTGTCGTAAGCATTTCTTTCTGTGCCTATAGTTATGTATCTGGAACAGTGCTACCTACATAGCTGGAGTAAAATCAATTTATACACAATATGACAACAATTGGAATTTTTAAAGAAAGATACATAACTAACCTGTGCTTTAAATTGTTCAGCAAAAGCCAGAACTTTACATACTCTGCCATGTCTCAAACGAGTGGTTTACAGAAACAGAAATATCAGATGCTTCCACTGAGATAATAATGACAAATAATAATCTCAACTGTCCAGGATGGAAGAAATATTATTAATATTAGAAATACTAACATTAAAATATTAATAATATGATTAAACTGGGAAATGTTTTTAAGATAAAAATATTTGGAAAAGTCATTGTTTTCTCCTATATACCCGTACTTCTGATGCAAACGGCTGTGCTTCTTTGAAGCCACACTTAACAGCCCAATCATTCTTTAATTCTCGTATTTTATATAGGTCAGCATTTTACAAGGGTTTTTTAATTCATAAAACTTCCAAGATCGTTACTTTACCTACAACGCACACATGTACTTTCAGCAGTAAAAATAAAAATGCCTTGCCTTGAAAAGTGTGGTATTTGATAAAAAGCCTTTATCTGTAAGTAGCAAAATTAAAGGACAGTTGTATTTTCACTATGAAATGAGTATCAGTCACTTGGAAAGTTCTGGCACTGTACTTTGAGAGCATGTTTGCATGCTTAGAATAGTCACCCACTTGTTCCAGAGGCATACAGCATGTTATATGCCCTGATTATACTCTCAACTGAAGCAACTTAGAGCTAGCATTAGGTCTGAAGAGTAACTATCAGTTATTGCTACAGCAACTGAGCTTGCCCTGATTAATCCCCCTAATGCTAGGGTATAACTTTTGTTAGATTCCACCACCTCATTCTCATCTCCTTGTGCAAGCTGCTATCTTCTCTCAAGCCTTGTACAAGCTGTTTATTAAGTTAGAGGTTTTTTCATACTGACACAGCCTCCACACTTTGCATTCATTTGCTGTCCTTCTTCCAGCTACTATTCACCCAGGCTTTTGTTTTTATTCAGGATTCTTATTTATCTCTTTCTCATGAGTTGCTACACAATCCCATTCAGCGGTTTCAATTCTGACTCCGTGTCTTCCTAAAAACACACGTGATGAGCAGGACTAGGTTTCTTATGAGAATGTAAGGCCAGGCAGGTAGAGAAACATGAAAAACACTCCCCGACTATTTTAGGGAAGATATTTGCAAGCTATCCCCCCATTTCCCTATTCTGGGTTACTTTAAGTGAGAGAACTGCAATGTTATTCCTATGACAAAATGATGCAAAGTGTCTCACTACTAAAATAAGAATATCACTCCAAGCTAAATGTACTATAATAGGAAACTAATTGGATTATGTGGAATTGAAATGATGCAAAAGAAAGTATCAAATGCTTCGCAAACTATCCATGCTTACTTAAGATGCACAAAAGCTTTTAGTACAGTAACTAGAGTGTATGAAGAAATAAAAGGGAGTGGGGACAGGGGGGCAGTGGTCCATTTAATCCACACACAAAAGAAAAATGGAGTCAGTCTGCAAGGTAAGTTTCTAAGGACTGAAATGGATTATTTACACCAGGGAATTGTGGGGTTGGTTTTTTGAAGACTTCTACTATTTATTCTGATATACCTTATTTCAGTAGTTGCAGCCTACTAGGAAATAGTATGTCAGATGAAAGATTCCATAAAAAACAATATCCAATGCTGTCCACATAAGATAGTATCAAACTAGATGAATTACTAACATAACCTGCCATAAAGGACAATTCCAGATGATTCTGTTTCTACTGAGAATACTAGTGAGCAGGATACTAACAGGTTGCCACCCTTAATGCACACAACCTGCATAGTTTTCCAAATTACACTTGTGCTGAGAAAGGAAGACTGGTACCACCTTATAGTCGGTATTTAAATGTCACTGCAGCTCAGGATTTCTTTCATCAAGTATCAACCTCATGAAAAAGTGTTTTTCTTTCTCAGCAAGAATGCAGGGCTTGAGGAGAAAGCTCAGTGCTGTATCAGTGGTGCTGTCAGTGAATCCTGACTTTGAACAACGCCAGTGATGGGGCAGAGACAAAATTATCAAACACTCAAAAGGAAATAGATGTAAGGAATCCTCATGATGCAGTCATTCAACTTCTGAAGAAGTATCATGCATTTCAGCAGCACTAAGAGCTGGCTGCTCTGTGAAACAATAGGGGGTTTTAACATCGCCCCAAGCTTAACAAAATATTTGCTACAAATACTCGCCTTTTTAGTGTACAGTTTGCCCTTGGAATCAATGTGAGAGATTATGCAATTCAGCTTCAGGACAACTTTCAGGGAAGAAACGATTTCAGAATTGAATCTAAAATAACCTCACTCTTGCACAGGGCCTCTTCATTCTTGTCTCACAAAAAGAGTGGAAAGAAGAGTCTGGTATAACTTTCCTATAGCACAGTGTCGTGGTTATCTCTCATGATCTCTTTTACTCATTCTTTGAGAATCCCATACATTCTTATCACCTCTTCAGGATTTTTAAAACACTAGATTCTGGTTGAAAAACAGACATCAGACTTATTATGCTGTATTTTAATGATATTCAGAACTGAACTTCATTATAAACCTTATTGCATATCAGATGCAATCACCTACAGAAGAAGTCTTCAATACCCTCCAATTCTTGTGGCATTATTTTTGGGAGAAGAGCAAAGCTATCATGAAACTACCTCCTAATCACCACTTTTAATCACAGAAATCAAGGGCATCAATTATAGTTGAGCAAAATAAAATCTGTCAAATTCAGAACACTCCACAAATAGGAACCTGATATAAATCCTCATAGCAGGAAGTTTCTCAACTTTCAGAGTTAGAGATTTTAACTAAATCTACCTCTAATAAAGTTTTCTATGCAGAGAAAACGAAGATGCTGCAGACTTGAAAGTCAGTCAGCAATAAAACTGAGCTGCAAGTTAACAGCTGAACATTTTTTACAGCCTCAGACAAGAAGAGATTAGATTCTTCCCATCTAATGTAGGTTACACCCACCATTCTAACAAGCAGCAGTAAGTTCATCTTATGAGCTCAGGAAGGCATACATGTGCTTACACTTTAAATTCTTAGTGTTACTTCACTTTGGGAAAAGTGTAGCAAAAGATGCTAGGAAAATATATTTTGCATAACTTCCATTTATGAAGCTCGGAACTGTACACAATATTTCTCAGTCTCACAAAGGCAGTGGAGAGGTTCCCTAATGAGATGAAAAAGTGAATGAGAGTGTGTAGAGCCCTCTACACAACCTCGAAGAAGCGGCATCAGAGCTGGCACAACACATACAGCAGAATAAAAAGGCTCCTGCATCACTGATCGTGCAGCTGATTTCAACTGTTCGTAAAGAGAAAACCTCTCTGTCACTATTAACATCCCATTAAAAGATTTCTCTACCACTCTTGCTCCTAAAACACATGAAAATCTTGATGCACAGCAACTTAGGAGCGCAACTGTAACTCAAAAGACTTGGCTGCAACTTATCGCTCTTCCCAACCAAACCTTTGCTGTGGCAAAGAAGACTCACGAAGATCAGAAACCTGCAAGATAAGCTGGCATACTAAAACCTACCAACAAAGAGACTTCACCAATTCAGTACCAGCATCTCAAAACAGCTCATCTTTTTTAATTCAGAAATTCAAGGACTTTCCTTCTCTAGACTGATATGGTTGGTGCCAACATCAGGCAGGTCTCATCTCACTTTGGGCTTTTGTTCTGAGAGAAAAGTCCTTCTAAAATCTATCCATGTAGGGATGCTTCTGTAGACTAAAAGCAGACCAGACAGACTTGAAATCCTAGGAGTACAAATTAACAAGGCCCCACAAACAAACCTAAAGGTTTAAACACTAAGTCTCCTTACAGGAAACACAGTATCAACATACACACATGTTTCTTGAACTGGCAGAGTTTACCCTCCCTACTGAGACAACAGAAACAGAAGAAAAACCTCACATAAAGGTAAGAAAGATGGCAACAGCAACATCAGGATTTTTTCTTCCCTTTTGAATTATCAAATGTAGAGTTCAATTATATCCCAGGAAAACGTAAGTTTTAGAAGCTGCCTGCTTCAAAAACTCAGAGCTAGCTACTAATTTACACTTGAAAGTGAAAAGACCAAACTGCAAATGTAATTTTGATTAGTTCTGGCTCTCAGATTCCTTTTAACTACTGAACACCTCATCTCTAAATTTTAAGTACAGGACTTGCTATTTGACTGAGGAAGTGCATGTCAGAAAGTCTAAAGAGACCCTTCACTTTCAGGCAAGAATCTGAGAGTATACAAACCATGCCACAGATTTAAACCACAAAAGACATTTTATGGTATTTTATTTGCTGATTAAGATCCAGAAACAGAAGGGATGAAGGAAGAAATAAATCAAAAATACTCCAGTTATTTCAGTATGACTAGCTGTGGAGATGCTTCATCAGAACTTGTGAGCAGATGAAAACTAAGTTGACCACACCTGCTTTGACTTCTGCATGCATATATACACATACATGTAATTTTGTAGATGATGCAGTTTCACACTGGTGTTACGCCCAAATGGAAAAATTCAGGCAGAACAATGTTATTAAAGACAGACAAAAGTCTTTCCTTACAGTAAATCACATAATAGTGAGAAATCATGTGTTGTTACAAATGCCAAATACTAAACCCAGATAGAATGTAAAGGAATCATGACTGCTTTTTATTATTCAAACTAAGATCCAAAAAACCTTTTGCCAAATCTACCACGTTGGCTGGAGGATCATTTAGTGCATTATTCTATATTACATCCAGAAAACAGGAACTATTTATCTACAAAATAACAGACCTTGGGTTAGCATCTTTCAGACAGCTAAATAGAGTTATCCTCACCAAAAGACCTATGTAGGGCAGACAACCTTTGAAATCCTGGGAACATAATGCTCATCTAGACTTCCCACTGAAAACTTCACAGTCCTCCCAAGCACACTTTTCTACTGGATTTTGTGCATGTGACTGTGAAAGGAAGAATGATGGAAGGACGGACGGTGGACAAGGGAACCCACAACACTGAAATGTGTTTGTAGCCTCCTAACCCCCATCATGTCAAGCTAAGAATAATTAAGAAATCATGTGTTTAATAATGATTTACCTGAAGTGTTCTCTGGGATACACCAGTATAGACTCAGTAACCAGCAATCAGTCAAATTAATTTCTGAATAGAAATAAAGGGACATCAAGCTTTTACTGCATACATTTTTTTCAACAGATGTTTTAGCATCATTAAAAGCCATCAGTATGTATGTTTTTACAGAAATGGGGACTGTTTACGTGAGTTCTGGCACTAACTTTAGTGTGCAAATGCAAAACTGAAGACCTGATAGCGTGTTGTTCTAAGTGCCATTATTGGCAGTGACTTGCAGAGCAACAGATTGACATGAAAAAAACGTATTGCTATGCTATAGCCTGTTTTCTATGTCCTGTTATTTTAACAAAACCATTTTTATTTTAACATCAGTTAGTTTCCTACCAGTGTATTTTAGCAAGTGCAAACTGTATTTGCTATAACCATCAAGATGGTAACATAGCAGAAGTTAACACAGGCAAAAAATACCAGTGCAGAATTAAGAGTACAACACCTTTACTTCAAGAGAAAAAACAGACAGTAATTGGGTTGAGGGGAAACAAGCAGGTAAGTACCAGGACACTCAATGCCATTTCCCCCATCTTCAAGCTCTTCGAAGGTAATTCACTTGAAGATGAATTACTCAAAGATGGTTTCACAGAAACCTCATGCACCATGTATTTATGAGTTCAACTACCCAAAAAAATGGTGTAGCCTAATAAAGACATCTGGAAGAACTACAGCAAAACCTTAGTAAGTCTTGTGTAATTTACAGGTTCCATTTTGGTTTTCTAATCCTCTTTGGAAGGTAAGACCAGAATTGCTATTTCAGACCAGTTTTAAGGGAAAAAATTAATCTAATAATAGAAATAAATTACATTAGTTCACTTCAGTGCAAACAAAAGCACGTGCAACAAGTCTACAGTGTTTTGTCTGTTCCATATATCAGTTTACCCCAGTATCTTTAATGCTCTTTATAATTCATGTTAAAAGCATTCCATAGCACTGAAGTCCTCAAATCTGTTTCGTTTTTAAATATGACAAGAAATTATCTCCAGGAATAACTATATACTGACACTGCACCCCTGAATCATAAACTTCTTTATGAATATGTGAGTGTAAGTAGATAATTACATTCAATTTTTATTATTCTGTGTGATAACCTGAAAAATCCCTTAATATACTAAGTGAAGTTCTGGATCTAAACTATATTGTAAAATGCTTTCCAACTTCACAGCACCGATAATGATCAGAACAGCTGAAGCATGATTTGTGAAAGCAGGAATAACATTCCTTAACCCAGTATTTGATCTAAACACTTTTTGTACATAATGAGATGCATATGTAAAGAAGTGCCACCAGAATTTTAACTTGGAGATGACCAACACTGGAATGGCAATGGCATGTGTGTTGACATCATCTGAAGGTTTGTCATGAGTTCAGCAAAAGTATTACAGGTCACACTTGTAAATATGTAAAAGTAGAATGTATGTGAAGAAGCAAAAAAGGTAAGGCTGCGTTCCCTAAAACACCAAACAACCAACTGAAAGCTTGTATTTTTCACCAAGAAAGCTAATGAAGTGTTACCCTTACAGCTCATTTAAGTAAGTCTTCTGATCGTATTTCACAGTAGCGCTTAGGGACCAAAACTAAACCAAATGTGCATGTGCTGCAGAGACATCCTCCCACTCCCAAGACTCGGGGGTTTGGGTATTATTTTTGTTCTGTTGTGGGAACTGTCTGGTGGTGGTGTTTGAGTTGGTTTGCTTTTCTGATTGTTTTTCTTATCTGACAGCAAAACCAAGGAATAATCTGTCCTGTCCAATTTTCCCAGACATGAACTTTTCATCTTCTATGTAAGTTTGAAATACTTTGAAGTGTATTGTGAGTAAATAAACAGAAGCAAGTATCTTCTTTATAGAGCTATTTTGCAAACTAAAAATGACATACTGAGATGTCTAAGGTGAGAAATTAAAGCATGATTCTATTTGAGATCTAGTCGTAATGTTCAAGTAAGCAAGGTAACCAAAATAAATATATTACAAGTTCTGTTCTCTATGGCCCAAATTAAATGTTTTACTCCCACTTTCTGCAGAAGGTTAGAAGAATACAGAATTGGAGGGATTTTCATAATCTTGAAGACTCTGCATGGAGGACATCTCTTGTTTCCTCTACACAGTTTAAATGAATAGTTAGCACAAAGCTGGAGGAGAGTACAGAATGTGTTTAGTGCGGAATGATTTCTCTTTTAAAGCATCAAGCAAAACTGTTTGGGTCCTTCCAGAACAGCAGGTGTAAACTACATAGCCTATAAACCTGCTTGCCAGCTCCTGCAAAGAACACTCCTACTTCCATGCCTATGCAGATTGTTAGAACATCACCACTGCAAGATCGCTGGAACCCAATGTCTTCTCAAAGTAGTGGTGTTTAAAAGTAACGCATTAGTGAGTCAAGAGAATCAGGAAGAACTCTAGTGCATAAAACACGTAATACAGGTCCAAGCTGGAAGTGTGATTTAAGAAATAAAAAAAATAAAAAATCCACCTTAGTTCAGGAAAATACTTGAAAAGCTCCTCCCTAAAACTAAAATTCCATGTTTTCACTTTATACCTTTCTTTGCTGTGTATCTGCATGTCTATAGTTCCCAATCTCATAGCAGTCTTGAATATATTCTATTATGTACCTCTGACATCTTCTGCAAGAAAGGAATGGTTGCCAGAAACTGTTGTTATCACTCAGTAAGATTGCGATGGGAAAGAAAAAGGTCAAGGCCAGTAGAAAGGCACCAGAAGTTAGCATACACAGATGCTGGACAAAGAACCACTGAAGCTAGGATTGTCTGCATGTGCAATGCATGTTGCGACTAAAGTCACTTGTTTCCTCTACCTAACTGCTCTCCTCCTCTTAAGGACTGAGAAAAAGTAACTATCTTGCCTCTGAATAAATTAAAATGGAAGGCACTCCCATGAAAAGAAAGGAATCCTCTGCATGAAGATGTGTGTTCTGAATTAAAAGTGGTCAGAAAGATTAAGCTTAGCAGAAAGATTCCTGATGCAGAAACAGCTGTTTCTACTAACATTAGCAGTAGGAAAACGTCTTTATATCCACCTCCACTGGTTAGAGCTTAAGTGGACAGGAAACAGAGTAAAGCCATTGTGAACTGCAGCCTATCAAATATTATAAAGCAGCTATAGCAGCAGCCAAACAAAAACTTGTTTGGAGGATTTAAGACAAGGATGTAATACAAAAATTGTAGACAAGCTGATACTTCTGTATTGTGAATACCTAGTTAAAAAAGGTTTTACCCCTCTTGAAATACCCCAATCAGTACTTTTGGTACACATACCTCGAAGAATTCTCTCCTCATGGCAACGTAGAAAGTCCCAGATTCTAACAGTGCCGTCGTCAGAGCATGTAGCAAATTTATTATCCGTGGGTGAGAAACTGTTACATGAAGACACACAGCAGGGGAAAGAAGTCAGCATTTAACAGATTATCTATGCTTCTCAGACAGGGCAAAATAATACTTAATGTGTTATACACCGAAGGATGCATTTGAACATAGGGGCTTTAAAGTGAATACAGTGCCTGCCAAATGACACTTCATTACAAGACATGAATTAAGCATAGGATTACTATTACATTGCAGTCCCGTCAAAAGAGGAAAAATATTCCACAATTTATTCTTAGCACCTTCCTATCTATGACTGCACACTGTAGCACTTGCTCTGCAGGATGAGAAGCAACATCAGTATGATTTGGTAACTGACACCCTAGATTTGCATGTTGGGGAATACCATAAGTGACACTGCGTAGAAGCACAAGAGAACAGTTCTTAGGGGGGAAAAAAAAGCCCTCCTCTTCATCCACAGGTGCCTTGCAGCAGAGAAGCAAAACTAAGGGAAAGCTGGTCACAGGAAAATGCTAGTTGGATTAACTGTTGGGAAAAAAAGTATATAAAACAAGTGTACCACTTATTGCAAAGGTAATTTGGAAAAAAATGTCTCTCATTACACCCCATCAACACCATGAAAAGAATCCTGCAGACACAGAAGCAGCTTCCAGATTGAACAGTCAATAATGCTTGATGAAAGGCACTGGAAAAGCAAGAGGTTATTTAGCCATGTGATTAGAGCCAGAACATCTCCAGCAACTGAGGCACTCACTTCCTTTCTTGTGCAGTGAAAGACCAGGATGGAGCCCTTGCAAAATGTTGTATCCTTATAATCAGAAAAGGGCTTAAAATAGCAGAGAAATTCAGTGTATGGGCCATGATAGTCAGACAGTAACTGAATCCAACGTAAGCACTTCTCAAAACCAAACTCTGGCAGAAAATGCTGCATTCTAAAGAAAAATGGTGACTTTAATGGAAGCGGGTTTGTGGCAGTGAACCTTTACCACCAAGGGCCAGCACCTAAACCCGAAGAAACACTGCTTTAACTTCGTTTTGGATCTGCAGCTTCTCTTCAGGCTTACTTTAAAAACATTTCCATATCTTACTAAAGATTTTGTGCAGGTTTGCTCTAGAAACATCCTTCTTTTACATCTTACTGATAGTATCACTTTAGATTCCATTTTTTTTTTTTTATATAGACATTTGCACAACTGAGGCATCAACACTGAACCAAGAGAATACCCTACAGTCTTCTTTTCAATGGCTTGCTTACAGTTTCAAGCTTGAAGAACCCATTCAATATTAACATTAGACTTCTGTATGTGGCAGTCTGCGTGGGTATTTAGTATTACTGGAAGTCTTGGCTTCACCAAGCCAAGCAGTTCTTCACTTTATTTGGTGTTTTATTATTTTGTGAGAACTATGAAGGTGTTTTATTTCTGAAGGCTTTATATTTTATTCAGTTAGATTATTAAAGACTGAATTCTTTATTTGGAATGAAATTGTCGTCTTACACAGTGCGTATAAAAAGGAATAACTGATACACATTGTCACCATATTAAAATGAAAAGAATACCAGTGCAAAATGCGGCAGACAAATACATCTCTAACATATTGCAGAGGCGGATACTGGGACAATACTAAGTCAGAAAGGTGCCAGCAAAACGGTGAGAATGTGGAAACAAAAGAAAGTATCGTGTTTATGTGGTGCAGTAAGTTTCCCAGAATCTGACAGAACCCATGCATTTCTGCACCCAGAATACACTTAGAGAACAGTCTAATCATGGCAATAGGTACTACAGAAAATGGTATATTGTGTATAAACCTGGCCTCTCTAATCGCCTCCTTATGTGCCTGGAACATCTTGACGTTGTTCATGTTGGACTGCCAGTATTTCACATATCCCCCGTGGTCTGCTGTCAGCATCCACATATCATTGTGTGACCAAGTCATAGCCCTTACAGGGCTGTCGTGAGCCTGTAAATTCAGAAACAAAACTTCTAGCAAACATGTTCAAATACTATCTGACCCACACAAACACAGAAGTTAGTACAGTTCCTACTTAACAGCTGCAACAAAGAAATGAACAACACAATGATGATCTAATTAGATTCATGATGTTATTGCAGCAAAAAATATCCCTTACTCTGTATACAATGATCTCTTAAGTAATAAATGAAGGGTATTTGCATTGTGTTTCAAAAGCAGTTCTTTTCTTTATTACAAATACTCAGAGTATGCTCTTGAGAACAATTAGTACAGCATATGAAGATGGAATGAGAAGGACTGAATGAACTGCTGTTAGCCATGGTCTGACACGGAATCAGAGAAGAATAAAAACAAAGACCTATAAGGTTCCAATTACCACACTTAGACCAGAGACTCATGATGAACAGAGTGAAGATGCTTTCCTAAAACATGCTCCCAAGACCTTGGGAAATACACAGAAATCTTGATAGATGAATTTACCTGCAATATCGTTTCAAAATTGAAAGTCAGTCCATTCCATAAAGTGAACTCTCCACTAGATGCACCAGTGACCAAACGTCTCCCCTCAGGAGTCCACTGCAAAAGAAAAATATAACTTAATTGTGCAAATATAACATTCAAATATTCCTTCACAATTCTCCAAGTAAATCATAAGCATCTTCCAGGGAAACTGCAGAACTGGCATTTACTTCATGACTTTCTAGAGGATGCGAGACAGACAAAAATACAGAACTGTGCCAGAAGGTTCTGAATTTAATAACAAGAAGGCAAAGCCCACTGTAAAAGCAATGAAAAAAATATAGTTGTAGAGAAGGAACAATTTATGGGCACCAATACACTCACAGCACAATACCCATACTAAATAATAATGCTGAGATCACGGAAAAGTTAAAAGATGCTGTAAGAGTCAAACAGCAGAGACCAAACTGCCTTTTTCTCTGTAAATCAAGATATATTAGCCCCCCAAAATGGGGTGAAACAAAACTAAGTAAGAAGAGCAGCTCAAACTCAAGTGAGGTAATTTGTCCTCAGACCTTCCAGTTTCCTAAAACCATCCACAGAAAGACTAGACACAGAAGTACTTAATACATTCCATACGCTGGTTTTATTTGGAAATGCTTTATCTGTTATATTCTTTCTTGCTTCCATTAAGAATGTAACTCTAATATAAATAAAGATGATACAAGTAAGTGAATCCAACACTATACTCACCCTAACAACAAACACTGGGCATTTTACTTTATTAGTAGATGTCCGAACAAATTTTGTTGTTACAGCATTCATAGGGTTGTTCAGCATTCCTATAGGAGGGACCAACTGCAAGAGAATAAACAAAAGATTTAGTAATAACATTTCTAACCAGAAACTGCAAGAAAAGCATACATGCCTGAACACCCATTTCTGGAAAACCAAGTTTTTCATTTGCAGGTATATTCTCAAAAGTGTTCACAAGTCCTCATGATTTGCCATCCCAAACATTCAGAACCAGCATCTTCAAGAGCAGCTGCGCAAGCTTAGTGCATTACGAGAGTTCTTTCTTTCCAGAAATTAAATGCCTATCCAATTTCAAGTTCTGTTCTGCCCTGGTTTCAGGTGGGATAGAATTACTTTTCTTCCCAGTAGCTGATGCAGTGCTGTTTTGGCTTTAGTTTGAAAACCCTGTTGATAACACACCGATGTTTTAGCTGTTACTCAGTAGCACTTATCCTGATCAAGGACTTCTCAGTCTCTCATGCTCTGCCAGTGAGGAGGGACACAAGAAGCCAAGAGGAAGCAGAGTCAGGACACCTGACCCAAACTGGCCAAAGGGATATTCAACACAGCACATGATGCTCAATGTAGAAACTGGGGGGGAGTTACGCAGGAGGCACAGATCACTGCTCAGGGATGGGGTGGGCATCAGCAGGTCGTGAAAAACTTTATAATGATTCACTTGCTATTTTCTCATGGTTTATACCTCCCTCTCCTTTTCATTAAAATTATTATTATTACAGTTATTACTATATTTTACTTTTTTTCCCCAGTAATTAAACTGCTCTTACTTCAACCCACAGTTTTACCTTTTTCTGATTCTCCTCCCCATACCACAGGGGCAGGCTGGGAGAAAGTAAGCAAACAGCTCAACAGCACTTAGTTGACAGCCAGGCAATGTGTTTATAGATGTGAATACCAACAGAACAAGATAATGCAGAATCAAGATAACCTTCAAATCTTTAGGGCCTCTTGCAAACAAAAAAGATAACCTCAGCTGATAATCTTTCAAATTCGCCAGAAAAGTTTTATGCACAGATCACCATGAAATAGAAATATTTTACTTACATCATTATAATATCCTGCATCAGGCTGGATTGCTCGCATATCTCGCTGGTCTCTCTGCCATACTCTATTCTGGAAGGGGGAAAAAAAACCCTAGTTCATACCACTACTACACTTCACTGTCAAACAATAGAAAATAAAGGAACACACTGACGGCTTAATTTAGAAATTCCAAAGCACTCCAAGGATTTTAAATTAACTCTGATAAAGGACTTTGGTCTCAGGATACCTGCAGAATTTGTACAGCATAAATAAGAGATTCAAGAATGCTTGAAGTCCTCATTTTATCAGACTAAAGCAGCTCTTTTAAAACTACAGCTTAACATCATGAAAAGAGCAGTCCTATGTAATAAGGCACACAATTGTAACAAAGCTGACTGGTTCTTTGCTGCCCAGGCTAAAAGTACTCTACATTTTCAAAAACACTTCCTCTGAATTAAACATAAATTATTTCAGCTTTGGGCTGTGCATTTTAACAATTTGAATCTCTGTACATACTAGAAACAAAAGCTAAAATTCAAGGTAAAACACTTCCAGAAGACACTACTACACAGTTTGCTAGAATTTCTTAAGCCAAAAGCAAGTTATGTTTTTAATAGCACCACATCAAGTTAAAACAGTAAAACTGAAGTCGGGACCAAAACGGAACTCTGGTGTATCCCAATTTTGTGTATGGCAAAACACACCAATCTGATTTTTGGTTGTTTTTAATGAACAGAAGTTTGAAGGTACTTATTTCTGCCACAAAAAAAGAAGACAAAACAAAAAGGTCTTGAACTACTAATATTTTGAGGGGGAACTTTTCTAAAATGTAAGAGTGTGTTTCAAATGTTTAGTGTCTAAATCAGAGATCTTAGTAGGAAGTTTATTATTAAGGAAGCCTTTCAACTCTTAACATCTGCAAGCTATAATCATGTACAAGCCACATGAAATCAATTTTATCATGTTCTTGCAACACTGCTGTTGAGATTCCAACAATCCCTGTCTGTACAGATTTGGTTCTGTTTCTTCTGAACTAACAGCCAGAAAATATTGATTGTATAATTGTACAGTAAATCTTGATCTTTTTACATTTAAAAAATTAATACTACCCAATCAGGAACCTTAAATAAGCATTTTCACAGAAACATTTACTCAACAAAACTTCAAATGAAGTTGTTCTTTTGCTATTAACTATACAGAAAGGGACTTTCAGAGACCATAGTGCAAGTTTCAATGCCATTTAGTAGAATGATGAGAAAACATTTTTATGGTGCCCTAGTTTTGGATGGGAAGGGGGTTACAGTTTATATCCCATTTTAAGAAATTACTAATTCAAAATAAAAGAACAATTACATTACAGAATGAGTTTTTATGTTCACTGAGAAGTCAGAACATCACACAAAGCACTCAAGTACACTCCAAGTTGAAATTCCAAGACAGAACGTAAAAACTGGTGGATACACACACTACAATTTCAGCTGTGTACATGTGCAGTTTTATCACCAAGGACCAACCCTCTTTTTATTCACACTATACCAAATTTATAAGCATTTGTCATTTAGTTTGAAAACGCAGCAGAAGATCTTCCAGCATTCTAGACTGCTCTTTGGACACTGAAAAGTACAATTACAAATTTCAGGCAAGAAAAGCTTTTCAAACTAAACCAGAAAATTAACTAACCTCCAAATACTTAATTACAGAGGGATTGTAGTCTATGGTCTTCCGGTTCACAGCTTTTCTCATCCGCTTTCCATCGAAAGTAAGCTGCTGCATTGCTTGCTGCTGTGCAAAATCAGGTCTTTTGTAGAACAACTGCCGAGGCGCCTGGTGCTGGAACCTCGGCATGTGGAAAAATCGGGGCGGGGAGCCAATTTCTGTGGCCATGGCTGTCTTGTTCCTGGAAGTCTGCAGAGAGTAAAACAAAGTTACTTAATAAGAATGACAAATATCCCACATTAGTGTCTCTACTACGCTTACAAGAATGAGTATCAACTTCATGAAGAGCTGTTTATTGGGAAGAAATATCTGCAGGTTCCTTTAATTATTACTCTTCCTCTATGTATCCTCATAACAGTGACAATTAAGGTGGTTAAGTACTTTGCTCTCTAGCAAGAAGAATTCTGTATTGAAACAGATCACTATATAGTTTGCATCACCAGCCCTAAGCTAGAATTGTGTGGTAAAAGAATTCCTCAGTAAAAATAAGCATGAGTAAATGCAAGAAATGCTAAGATCATTCAACAGACGATATTTCACATTCAATGTACAACAGGAAACACCACGACAATTAGTTACAAATCCATTTAAATATCAACAAGGAAAAATGTTTTAAATGGCTGCCTCAAAACCTTATTCTAGGCACTGAAAATAAAATCACATTCCCTTTACATAATTCATAGTAAGCACAGCACAGATCACATTCTACCTCTAGGTACCTTTCAATCCCTTTACTGCAAATTAAATGGATTATGTATTTATCAAGGTTGGGTAAATTTATCCAACTTTGGTAAATCAAGCATCACTTTCTTCCAACGAAACCCACTGAGGGTGTTTAGAAAATAAGTAGGGCAAGGGGAAAAAAAAAAAACATTCTTTTTCTGACAGAAGGAATTAAGACTAAATTAATTTTTCAGCCTGTAAAATCCTTTAATGAGATTATAGCAACCTCTTCACAACTGAAAACTATAACTGTCTTTGAAGTACATACTAAGCAGTGCTACATTCTGGGATAATGAAGAGCTCCAAATTGATTTCTGGCTTTTACCCCTGACTTTGGAAACAATTTTCAATCAAAACCTGCCACTGTCATTAAGGGAAAACAAAAATCCAAGCAACCCACCTTTGTATGAAGGCTGAAGTGTTTATACAGTGTCTAAGTGCATTTAATAAAGATTAGAACCACAATTGGTGGTTTGTTGGTTTGGGCAATTTTTTTAAGAGCAAAATAAAGCTAAGATAGAAGTACTAGACATAAAAGAGGGTTTGAAAGTAATGCATAGTTTGAGTCTTACTAAGAGGTCCTTTGTAACTACAAGGAGCAGTTTGCATTTTAAATACCAGGCAGATTTCTGGCAAAGGGAAGGTATTAACCTTCAGGGGCTTTGTAAACTTGGAAGTCACACACTCCTTTCCACTAGCAACTGAAAGCGTGACAAGCCAGCTACAAAAACAAGCTATGACACCAGGCTGTTAGCTACACAAACAACTCTGATGTACTAGGGAAAAAAACAAACGTAACGCCATTACAACTATTCTCCAATTCGAGACGAACAAGTCCATACTAAACCAGCACGTTTCCTTAAATAGGATAATGAAATTTAAGACCTTTGGCAGCAGTTTCATCTTTTACTGGACAAATACTTGATAACTGAAAAGAGACCACCTTTCAAATAAATGAACCTTCATCTTGGGGCTGAAAGGCTCGCTTGCCTGAAAGCTGCCTAATACCAGGAAGTCTATATTAAGACACCAAGTCTTCCTCCCAATACCACCACATCCATAACACCACTGTAACACCACAATTACGACAACATTAAGCTCATTTGAAACAAGAAAAAGACATCAAAACTTTCCCACACAGGATGTATGTCAAGTACCCGTAACACTATTATCAGATTCTCTTGCAGCTTGTCGGAAGGTAGGTAACTTGTACAGAAAGTTTTAGGTGTTAAATCTCAAAAGGTAAAATTAAAAGGATAGTAATGCTTTTATATCAAAAGATAAAGCAGCTACTTCAAACAAGCAAAGCAAGCCCATTAATAGCCTTTTTAATGTAGTTTAAAAGCTTATTAATTACTCAAGGTTAAAAAAAAAGGGGAGGGGGGAAATTTCCAGTACTACTCACTCTCAAGTCTACAGACATACACTCCTATACCAACCAGTGCTTTAAACCAGAGGGAAAAGGATATTTTTTTCAAAGCCACACATTTGTACTCTTTTCCAGACAATGCAAATACATTTCAAGAACCCAGGCCAAGAATGCAGTCAAAGATACCTGCTGGAGCCTCCAAACCCACTTTGATCAGCTATATTTGCAAGAGAAAACTAAACAAAAAACAAACATAAAAACACCTTTTTAGAGAAATACTTCAAAGCAACAAGATAATTTATTCTCATTTTTCAGAAAACAAAGTCACCTGAAGAGAATTGTTCAATTACTAACACAGGTGAATAAAGCATTAGCTATGATATGGATAAATTTATCACCAGCAGTGTCTATCTTTGATTCCCATGAACAACATTAACTTTGTGTGCAATCAACAGCAGCAAAATCTATTGTTTAAAAGGTGACCAAAGGCATAATCACATGAATTACACCTCTGTGCCTCCAGACCCTTCCAAGTTCATGATTTTGACAGGACAATACATGGCATCACAGTTTCAACAACATGACAAGGGAGATAAACCCGTTTTCCTAATCCTGTGTTATGTTCTAAACTGTTTCTCCAACTTTTTAGATCACTGCCTCTATCACAAACAGCCTCCTACTTGCAGCTATAAATGCCCAAGTCAATTTGCATACTTCATACATATATATATATATGAACAGATACATAAAAGAGTATATACACACAGATGGAAGTTTCCAAATAAGGAGGCTTGGGGGGGGAAAAGTGGGGTGTGGTGATGGGTTCGCTCAGATTCATTTCTTAAATGAACCTGGAACATCTATTTCCAAAGGTCTCTACTCCAATCAGACAAATATATCCATTTAACATTTTAGTTACCAGTACCCTACTTCATCTTTTGTTGCAACAAACCTATGTGTCAACATGCTCTCTTGATACACCGCATACCAACTTTAAAAAAAGTACCAGATTCAGTGCATCTACAGCTAAAGCTCCCACTGCATTGGGAACATGAGTAGAAACACACAACAAGCTGTGCTCAATGGCCCAGTGTCCACCTGGAGACAGTAACGAGTGGTGTCCCTCAGGGATTGGTGTTGGACCAGGTCTTGCTCAACATCTT
>JASSUY010030209.1:0-12846 GCA_032466535.1 Forpus xanthops
AGGGAATGGGGGGGGCACAGGGAATGAGGGGGTCACAGGGAATGGGGGGGTCACAGGGAATGGGGGGGTCACAGGGAATGAGGGGGGGGCACAGGGAATGAGGGGGGGGCACAGGGAATGAGGGGGGGGCCCCGTTTCCCCCGAGGAGGGGGGGTGTGGATGCGGTTGGGGATGGGGTGCACCGGGCTCGAGGTGCGCAGTGATGGGGAGCGGGGTCGGGGAGCAGGGACCCCCCCCATGCGGAGCGCTATGGGGTTGGGGCCTCCGGGTCGGCTCCGTGGCGGTGTCACCGCGGGTCCCGCTCGGGGCATCCCGGAGTAGGGGATCCCGCGGGTGGATCCAGTGGGGTGGATCCAGTGGGGTGGATCCAGTGGGGTGGATCCGTGGCGGGGCCGGGGCAGGAGGAAGGGAAAGGGGAGGCCCGGGAGGGGAGGAGCCGGTGCCTGGAGCCTGGAGCGGGGCCGGGGCCTGTCCCGGTGCCAGCTCCGCTTTGGCAGCTCCTCCGCTTCCCAGCGCCGGGGCCGCTGTAGCGCGGTCCCATATCCATCCCCCCAACCCCATCCCGGCCTCTGCCCTTGCCCCGGCCATGCCCGGTAACCGGCTGTGCCGCTTTCCCCCCGCGCAGACCAGGAGAGCCCCGACGAGATGGCAACGATGAAGCCCGAGAAGGGCGAGGGAGACACGAGCAGCACGGGCAGCGCTGAGGCGCAGGTGAGAGCCGGGCCCGGCCCCCCCGGTGGCAAAGTCCGTGCCGCGGTGCCCGGCACAGCCGAGCGTGGCACTGCCGCCTGCCCCGTGCCTTCCCCCCGGGGATGGCTCCGGCAGCGTTGGACGCGGAGGAACCACCGTTGCCTTTTGGCTGCCGCCCCACGGGCCCGGGGCGGTGCGGGGCCCGCGGTTGTGTTTTTCCGGCTGGGGGTGGGATTTCAGGAAGCGGTGTTTATCTCCCGGGTGGCTCCGCCCTGAGTCCGCTTCCCTCTGCTGCTGCTCTTTTGGCCGGCCCAGCCTTAACCCCTCCTTCCCTTCCTCGGGAATCACAGCCTCTTAACCCCTCCTTTCCCTGGAATCAAAGCCTCTTTAACCCCTCCTTCCCTGGAATCATGGCCTCCTTAACCCCTCCTTCCCTGGAATCACAGCCTCTTTAACCCTTCCTTTCCCTGGAATCAAAGCCTCTTTAACCCCTCCTTCCCTGGAATCACGGCCTCCTTAACCCCTCCTTTCCCTGGAATCACAGTCTCCTTAACTCCTCCTTCCCTGGAATCAACGCCTCTTTAATTCCTCCTTCCCCATAATTGAAGCTTCTTTAACCCTAACCCCTCCTTCCCCATAATCGCAGCCTCTTTAGCCCCTCTTTCCCATCAGTCACAGCCTCCTTAACCCCCCCTTTGCTTCCCTCCCCCAGGAATCTCAGCCCTCCCCTCTTGCCCTGCTGGCCGCCACCTGCAGCCGGATCGAGTCTCCCAATGAGAATTCCAACAGCTCCCAGGGCCAGCAGGGTGGGAGCAGTGAGCTGGACCTCACAGCGGCCGCTGCCCAGCTCGCTCAGTCTGCCAATGGCTGGCAGATCATCTCCACGGGCTCCAGCACCCCGACAGGCTCCAAGGAGCCCGGCACCAACGGCACCAACGGTGGGGATGGCTCCAAGAGCCGCCCGGTGAGCGCGGGGCAGTACGTGGTGACGGCTTCTTCCGGCCTGCAGAACCAGCAGGTGCTGACGGGGCTGCCCGGTGTCATTCCCAACATCCAGTACCAGG
Source organism: Forpus xanthops (assembly GCA_032466535.1). Classification (NCBI taxonomy): domain Eukaryota; kingdom Metazoa; phylum Chordata; class Aves; order Psittaciformes; family Psittacidae; genus Forpus; species Forpus xanthops. The sequence goes on from JASSUY010030209.1 coordinate 1,755, forward strand.
TGATCCCGCAGTTCCAGACCATCGACGGGCAGCAGCTGCAGTTCACCACCACCACGGCACCGGCGCAGGTGAATGTGCAGCAGGACGCGTCCGGGCAACTCCAGATCATCCCTGGCACCAACCAGCAGCTCCTGACGGGCCGTGCAGGGACCAGCAACCTCATCGCCATGCCCAACCTGCTGCAGCAGGCTGTGCCCATCCAGGGTGTGGGGCTGGCCAACAACGCGCTCTCGGGACAGGCCCAGTACGTGGCCAACGTCCCTGTGGCTCTCAATGGGAACATCACGCTGCTGCCTGTCAACAGCGTGGCCGCCAGCCTGGCCCCCACCTCACAGAGTGGCACCTTGAGCAGCTCCAGCTCCCCGGAGAGCAGCTCCCAACCGGCCACGTCGGGCTCTGCCAGCAGCTCCAGCAACACGGCCACGTCGCAGGCGAGCTCCGGAGCCTTCTTCACCAACGCCAACAGTTATTCCAGCACCACCACCACCAGTAACATGGGCATCATGAATTTCTCCAGCAGCACCACGGTGGGCACCAACGTCCAAGCGCAGACGCCCCAGAGGGTCAGCAGCGTCCAGAGCTCGGACTCCCTGCAGAGCCAGGTTTCTGGGGTGGCTTTGCAGTCGGGGCAGCAGAAAGAGGGGGATCAGAGTCAGCAGTCGCAGCAGCAGCAGATCCTGATCCAGCCCCAGCTGGTGCAGGGGGGGCAGACCATCCAAGCCCTTCAGACCACACCGCTCTCCGGGCAGACCTTTGCCACTCAAGCCATCTCCCAAGACACACTGCAGAACCTGCAGCTCCAGGCTGTCCCCAACTCGGGGCCCATCATCATCCGCACCCCCACAGTGGGGCCCAACGGGCAGGTGAGCTGGCAGACCATCCAGCTCCAGAACCTGCAGGTGCAGAACCCCCAGGCGCAGACAATCACCCTGGCCCCCATGCAGGGAGTGTCATTGGGGCAGACGGGCAGCACCAGCACCACGCTCACCCCCATCGCCTCCCTCCCCAGCGGCACCGTCACCGTCAACGCTGCTCAGCTCTCCTCCGTGCCTGGCCTCCAGACTATAAACCTCAGTGCCTTGGGAGCGTCTGGGATCCAGGTCCATCAGCTCCAGGGGCTGCCTCTGGCCATTGCCAACGCTGCTGGTGAGTTGGGCTTTGGGATTCCCTCCTTGGTTCCTCTTCTGTAGAGGGGATGGGAGATGGAACCACGTCGCCTGCTTGGGGTCCGGGTGCTGCTGTGTGATGGGGCCATGTGGAGGTGCACAGCGCCGGTGCTGAGCTCCCTTTGGGCTGAGTTTGGCTCATGGAGGGGCTGAGGCAGGAGGGGAAGTGTCTGCCCATGGGGGCCTGGGCTCTGTGCAGGGCTCTCCTGCCCTACTCCTCAGCTGCAGGAGCCCATGGAAGGAGTCCCTGCATGGGAAACCTCCGGAATAACTGCATTCCCCTCTTGAAACAGGGACCATTGAGGAGTTGCCTGGTGGGGGGAGCAAAGGGTTCCTCAAGTGTATGTCTCACCCAGGGCACTCTGCTCTGTTCCCTATGGATCCATCCCCAAAGTTCCCACAGAGCCATAGAGGGTGCGTGGATGTGGGGTGCAAGCGTGAGGCTGCTCCATTCCCTAGGGATCCATTCCACAGGCTCCCACCAGCCCATGGAGGGTGTGTGGACACGGGGCTTCCCATTGGGAATGCTGTGCCTGCCCATAGAGCTGCCAGCTCCTGCCAGAGGAGGGGGGGTTGAAGGGCTCCGCTCCCTTTCCCAGTGTTTTCCCTTCCCTGTTTCCTGTTGTTGTCCTGGCTCCGGCTCTGGCTGGTCCTGGGTTTGGTCCCAGCTCCGTTGCTCAATGCTCTTCCCGCTCGCCCGGGCTTGTTTTCCAGCAGTGTTGTGCTGTTGCTGCAGCTGCTCAGCTCCTGGGATTATCCTGATCCTTGGAATTCCAGAGCAGAGACCCCTTCCCCGGGCGGGAGCTCGCTCCTGTTTGCACCCATGCAGGGTTGATGGGGCCTTGTACATGGATGCGCAGTGGGATCAATGGGATCCCCTCACCCCATGGGCCTGGTTTGGAATGTGCTGGGAAGCACATGGGCAGCTCCCAGTTCTTGTGCTTGTGCCTGGCTCTGCCCTCGGAGGTGGGACAGGGAGGAACGTTCCAGAGCCCACCCATCCAGCATGGCCTGGGAGCCGCCTCCTCCTCCTCCTCCTCCATCTCCTCCTCCTCTCCCCCCAGCACTGCTCCTCATCCCTGGTGACAGCACTGGGATGCAGCCGAGCTCTTCCCTCCTCCTCCAACATGATGTTGAGCCCATCTCCTTGGAGGGGCCATGGTTGAGGCTCCCGATGGGATTCCAGGGCTGTGGCACCCATGGGAAGCTGCCCAGCACTGCTCCCGATGGGATTCCAGGGCTGTGGCACCCATGGGAAGCTGCCCAGCACTGCTCCCGATGGGATTCCAGGGCTGTGGCTCCCATGGGAAGCTGCCCAGCACTGCTCCCGATGGGATTCCAGGGCTGTGGCTCCCATGGGAAGCTGCCCAGCACCGGTCGCACCGGTTGTGCGGCTTCGCTCCAGGCATGGCAATGGCTCTGTTTATGCCCATCACCCAAAACAGCCCCTCTGGGGTGGGTGCTGAGCCCCCCCAGACCCACACTGGGTGCCTGTGGGTCCATCCATGGCGCTGAGCATCCTCTGCTGCAATGGGGGCTCCAGATGTGGATCCCATCCGGTCCAAGCTCTCTGATAGTGACTTTAGAGACAGCTCGGCTGCTGCTGAGCTTTGGGAAGCGTGGCTCCTCTCCTGACCCCAATCCAGGCCATGGATCCTCTGGGATCACTGGAGCTGGGTTGGGAGCTGCCGGTGACATTCCTGCTTCTGGTGGGACAGGGCAGATCCCCCTGGAGCACACGGCACCTGGAAAGGAGCTTGGGAATGTTGGTGCCAGGGCAGCCCAGGCTCTGCGTGTGTGCTCGTGGGTGGTAACGGGGGTCCCTGCTCCGTGCTGGATGGGCTCAGTTCCAATGGGAAAGGACCTCCATGGCCAAACCCACCCTGGAGCCGGCGCTGCTGCATCCCAGGGATGGGGTTTGGGAAGCACCGTGTTGGGGCCTCTCAGCCCCTTCCAACGCAGCCTTAGGGAGAGAGGAAGGGCTTTGGAGCTCCGTGTGCATGGATTTGGCAGGGAAGTGGCTCTGCCCCATGGATGTGTCCCCAGCAGAGCCCTGCCTGGCTCAGGTGTGCCCAGGGGGTAAACCCCACATCCCAGGCTGCGTATTCCAGGAGCTGGTGGGCCTAGGGGCGTGCAGCCATGGGGTCTTTGTGGGCTGAGCTCCTGTAGGGCTCCATTCATCAGCTGCGAAGGGTGGGATGCAATGGGAATATCCCTCTGGAAGGGGAAAAGGGGGAGGTGACCACTTGGGATCCACAGCCCCTGCTCTCCGCTGGTGTTCCTCAGGGCTCTGTCCGGGTGGACACAAAGCTCTGATTGTCCCTTCTGTGGCTTCAAGGGGAGCTTTGTGTCCGGGATGAGACATTCCCATGGCATGGAGGGCAGGGACAGGCTCTGTCCTCATCGCCAGCCCCTGACACATCGGAACCCAGGGCTGTTGTGCAATTTCCTGCCCAGAGCTCCCCTGAGCTCTGCTTCCCATTGCTCCCCCGGCTCAGCCCTTGGAATCCCAAGGGTCTGCTTGGGAAGAGGGGGGGATGCGATGCTCAGCTGTGCCTTAGGGGGTGGTGCTGTGGGGCCGGGCTCCATGGGGCAGCCCCAGGGCTGGGTGCTGGTTGGACTGGTTGGGTGCTGCACACCCCGTGACTCCATGGAAGCAGTTCCCTCCTCCCCTTCCTTTATCTGAGCTCCTTTATCACCCCCTTGCAGAGCTGCTCCTGGCCCCAGGGCTGGGGGTGGCTCTATTCCAGGGCTCTGGCTCCAAGGGCGCTGCCTCCCACCTTCATGTCCTGCAGCTGAGGCCCATCCCAGTGCAGGATGGGGTCATGGTGGCATCGATATGGCACTACCTCCCCCCCACCGTGGGGAGAGCTGAGAGCAGCTCCAGAGCCTAAAGGGGCTGCAGGGAACCTGGAGAGGAGCTTGGGATAAGGGATGAAGGGATGGGACAAGGGAATGGCTTTAACTGCCCAAGGGGAGGCTGAGATGAGCTCTGGGGCAGGAGCTGTGCCATTGAGGGTGCTGAGCGCTGGCACAGGGTGCCCAGAGAAGGCCTCATCCCTGCAGTACTCAGGTTGGACACAGGGCTTGGAGCACTCTGCTCTATGGAAGGGGTCCCTGGAGCTGGATGGGAGCTGGAGGAGCCTTGAGGTGCCCTCATCCCAACCCATTCCAGGGTTCTCTCTGCTGTGGTTGAAAGCAGAAGCTCTGGGGCTCAGAGGCAGCACTTTACCGTGGTGGATGAGAGGGGCTCGGAGGTTCCGGAGGGCTGTGAGATGCCTGCAGGTGCTTTGGGCTGGGATCAGGCCTCAGCTCCCTCTGAGCTCAGCACCCATCTCCTCCTCCCTACCCCGGATCCTTCCTTGCCTTGGTGGGAGCTGCCTGCGCTGTGGTTGTGCTGTGCCATGCTGGAGGCTCCATCCCAGCTCTGCAGCAATCCGATGGGATGACGAGGGCAGAGGACACACATGTTGGCTTTGCAGCAGCACAGAGGTGTTGAGCAGATGGATGAGGTGATCCCAGCGCCTCCTGACCCCGCAGCTCCATCCCTGTGTGTTCATCCTCCAACACGAGTGTCCCCTGGTGATGCCCTGAAGCCTCCATCAGCTCAAGGATGTCACCGGGCTCTCCAAGTCCTCAAGCTCCGGATGCCACCAGAGATGACTCCAGACCTCACCTCCTGCTCTGTAGCACCAAGGAATGACCAAGGCAGAGGCTCCTTTACCGCTTGCTGCAGATGGACTCATTCTGCACCTGAGGAGCTCAAATGAGGTCAAAGTCAAAGGGAGCAGGATCCAAAGCTGTTGTTCCTTTGTGAGAGCAGTGCATCCCTGCTGTGTCCTGGGCTGCTGCTGCCTTCCAGGCTCCATCACCCCCCGGAGGAGGAGGAAACGGAGCCCCCATTGCTTTGCTGGGTTCTTACACGCTCCCTGCTCTCCGGCTGCTCTCACCTAGCTCCATGGACCAGGGGCTCTGAGTTGCTCCTTGTGCTGAGGCCAGGCTGGCTCCTCCAGGCTCCCTGGGTTAATAACCCCTCTCCCTGCTCTTGTCCTGTGTCCCGTCTGGATCTCAGTGCCCTGAGCATGGAGCTCCAAGGAGTCTCTAGGAGCGGAGCTGAGCACTGTGAATCAGGTGCTGTTCCCTGTGCCAGGCTTCCTGTGGGATCTGCAGTGTTCCAGAGCCTGGAGCATCCTGAGAGGTGCAGGATGGAACCTCTGTGTACGGAGCCTTCAGTCAGTTCTCCCCTGATGGGATGCGAGCCACAGATTACCCAAAGGGGGATATGGGGGTTTCACCCCTCCATGTGATGTACCATAACACTGCCTGGAAGACCGGAGTCATTGCGAGCCATGGGAACTGGATTCTTCCCCTTCCCAAGCGTGTTTTGGGGCGAGCACATTGGGTCTCCTTCCTGCTTCCAGCAGCATTCCCGGCGAGGGAGGCCTCAGTGCTGCCGTTCAAGCTGTCAGCATGAAACCCCCTCCCGGCTCCCTGCGTGCTGGGTTTAGACTCTGGACGTGTGTTGCAAGAGCTGGAAAGGGGCAGGAGTGGAAAGGTTTGGTCCTGGAATCACAGGAGCACCGGAATGGCACTGCCGAGGATGGAAGAGTGCAGCCAAGGTTTGGACAACCCGGGCTGGCTCCATCGCTGCATGGCACCCGTGTCCCTGTCACTTGGATCCTGCGGGGGGAACCAGAGCCCCATCCTGGGGCTGAACTGATCCCGGTGCATCCATCCTGCCTGCTGCTGTGGTTGTGTTTCCTCCCGCCTCTGGAGGGAACCATCCTGCCCCTGATGCTGGGCCACACAAGGGGTATCCTGGTGGTGAGCAGTGAGTGCTGCTCCTTGTTGTGGTGGTCTGCATGTCTTGGCCTTGCCCAATGCCTCCCTTTCTGTGTGGATGGGGCAGAGGTGCAGCCAGGATCTCCATGCAGCATCCCTGTTTGTGTGATCCCACCTGCGGAGCAACGCCAGCGGGATCATGGCCTCGTTTGGGTTAAAGCTCCATTCCCACCCCAGGGACACCTTCGCTTGAGCAGGATGCTCCAAGCCCCATCCAGCCTGGCCTGGGATGTTCCAGGGATGGGACAGCCGCAGCTCCTCCAGGCCCCTGTGCCAGCACCTCAGCACCCTCCCAGGATCAGAGCTGGAGGAAGGCCAGGCATGGATCCCAGCAATCCCATGGGATCATTGGAAGAGCCATCCATCCACACCCAGTGCCCTAAGGAGCCATGGAGCTGTTCCTGGTGGGCTTTGTCCTTTCCGGAGCCAGGCTCTGGTGCTGGCCTTTGCCAGGGCACCAGTGCCGCCTGCTGGTAATGGCAGCAGGGGAAGGCTGCCAGGAATTCTGTGTCATTCCCAAGTCCCTGCTTGTGAAACCCCTGCCCGGCTGCAGGAGCAGAGGAGGTAAGGCTGAGCTGCAGGTCCAGCTCCTCACTGGGATGCTGGGATGCTCCCTCCTGCCTGGCAGATGGAACACCAGGGCTTGGGAAGGAGATTGCAGCCCTTTGCTTGCTCCAGCATCCCGGTGTCCATGTCTTCGGTCCCATAGCTCTGTGTGATATGGCTCTGGAATGTTGGCTTTGGAGACCGCCCTTTGTGGTGTTTGTGTTCCAGGGACCGGGAAGAAGGGATGGAGTGTGTGAACCTGGCACCATGGTGTCCCTCACATCCCGCTGTCCCGGTCAGCCTGGCACATTCCTTCCCATTAACTCATCCCCACTGGAGCCAATGGGCAGTGGCTGCTGAGCGGCGTCAGGAGTGCTCCCGGATGGGTGTTCCTTGGGAAAACTCCCTTTGACACAGCCTCATTCCCAACAGTGGGATGGAATTCCACAGAGAGCCGGTGGCGGCTGCTGGGGACACGCGTGTGCTTTATGTCAGCCCATGTTCAAGCACCACCATGCTCAGGTGCTGATCCCATGTGGATCCATCCTGCTCCCATCCTGCCTCCCTGCTTGTGAAAGGAACTTGGTAGGAAAAGGTGAATTGGGGCCTGCATCTGAGCCAGGAGTCCGCTTGGGAAGGGCGGATGTGCAATGGGAGCAGCGCAGAGCACCCCCATGGCCATGGAAACCCGGAGGCTTCCAACCCCTCATCCCAATAGGAATGGGTTCTGTTTGTGTTGGGAGCTCCTTGGCATGACCCTGCCTTTCCTATGGCTTTGAGAGTTGGGAATTGCTCCTTGGGAGAGGGAGGCACCGCGAGCAGAGCCAGATCCCTTTCATCTCTATATACATCTCCCTTTACATCCCTGTGTGTACTCCCAGCAATGGAGCAGGGCGATAACATCTTCCTGACGGATGCTGCTGTCTCCAGCCCTTTTTATTTATGTCTCCTGTTATTTGGGGGGGGGGGGGGGGTTGCATCTGCACTCCGGGATTGTGGCTCTCCTCAGTTTGCTTGGGAAGGGAAAGGGCCTTTTCCAGCCCCACATCCGTGGGGGGGGGGCAGCAGCCCCGTTGGCATCGCTCTGTGCTCTATCTCTGGGATGCGTTGTTGGATTCAGCTCCGGGATAGCTGGAATAGTTGGCAGGTGCCTGCAGGGCTGGGGGAGGCTCTGTGGCCCTGGGCTGCTCCTCTGGATGGGGCTCCAACTAAAGTGGGTCTGCCTGGGGGCTCCTGGCATTGCTGGGGCTGGGGAGGCAGGGACGGCCTTGGGAAGCTGTGGGGCGGAATTCCCAGGGTCAAAGCCCATGGGAAAGCAGGGATGAAGACATTCCTTCTGCTCCAGGAGTGGGGAATGGCTGCAGACCCCCCCCCATCCCCCTGCTCTGCCTGTGCGGACCCTGCACTGATCCCATACTGATCCCACATTGACCTCACACTGATCCCATACTGATCCCACATTGACCTCACACTGATCCCATACTGATCCCGCACTGATCCCATACAGATCCCACACTGATCCCATACTGATCCCGCACTGATGCCATACAGATCCCGCACTGATCCCACACTGATCCCATACTGATCCTGCACTGATCCCGCACTGATCCCATACAGATCCCACACTGATCCCACTGTTTTCCTGCTTGCAGGTGACCACGGAGCTCAGCTGGGGCTGCATGGAGCCGGTGGGGACACGCTGGGGGACGAGAGTGCGGCCGTGGAGGAGGGGGAGACGAGCCCAGACCCCCAACCCCAGCAGGGCCGCAAAGTGCGGCGGGAGGCCTGCACCTGCCCCTACTGCAAGGACAGCGAGGGCAGGTGAGGGGATGGGATGGGTGGGAAGGGACTTGGGGTGTCCACAGGCAGGGACCCCTTCCATAGAGCAGAGTGCTCCAAGTGCTGTGTCCAACCTGAGCACTGTAGGGACAGCCACAGCTCCTGTGTGCACCCTGTGCCACTGCTCAGCACCCTCAATGGCACAGCTCCTGCCCCAGAGCTCATCTCAGCCTCCCCTTGGGGCAGTTAAAGCCATTCCCTTGTCCCATCCCTTGGCCAAAGCCCTCTCCATGTTTCCTGCAGCCCCTTCAGACTGTGGAGCTGCTCTCAGCTCTCCCCACAGCACAGGGGCAGATCCCCCCCCCTCAGCTGCTGTCACACTCTGGGGGTGCAGTCCTGCACAGGGGGGTTCTGGGCTCAAGCGCTCCCTGAACCCAACTCATGGGGACCCCAAGTCCTTCCCCTCATGCAGCTCCATCCGATTCCCCTCAGCCTGTGCCTGTGCTGGGATTGCCCCCACCCAGGGTCAGGTACAGGCTGACCCTCCCCATAGTGCCTTGTTGTGCCCCATTGTCATTCCCTCCATTGCCAACATTCCAGCACTGCTCTGACTCCGTCCCTGCTCCTCTTTCCCTCAGGAGCTCTGGGGATCCAGGGAAGAAGAAGCAGCACATCTGCCACATCCCGGGCTGCGGGAAGGTCTACGGCAAAACCTCGCACCTGCGGGCTCACCTGCGGTGGCACACGGGGGAGAGACCCTTCGTGTGCAGCTGGGTGCTCTGCGGCAAGCGATTCACCCGCAGCGACGAGCTCCAGCGGCACAAGCGCACGCACACAGGTCAGGATGCTCAGGGGTCCAGGGCTGCTTCCCTCTGCCCGGGATAAGGATCCAGGGCTGCTTCCCTCTGTCCGAGCTCAAGGATCCAGGGCTGCTTCCCTCTGCCCAAGCTCAAGGATCCAGGGCAGCTTCCCTCTGCCCAGGATAAGGATCCAGGGCTGCTTCCCTCTGTCCGAGCTCAAGGATCCAGGGCTGCTTCCCTCTGCCCAGGATCAAGGATCCAGGGCTGCTTCCCTCTGCCCAGGATCAAGGATCCAGGGCTGCTTCCCTCTGCCCAGGATAAGGATCCAGGGCTGCTTCCCTCTGCCCAGGATCAAGGATCCAGGGCTGCTTCTCTCTGCCCAGGCCCAGGCTGCATGGGAGGAACCAGCTCCTTCTTGCCATAGAATCACAGCATCTCAAAGAGGTTTGGGTTGGAAGGGAGCTTAAAGCTGATCCAGCTGCCATGGGCAGGGGCACCTTCCACTGGAGCAGCTTGTGTCCAGCCTGGCCTTGATGGGATGGGGCAGCCAAACCTTCTCCATTCAACCCATTCCGGTGTCCCAGTGCCCTCACAGGGAAGAACTTCCTTATCTCCAACCTGAACTTTCACTCTGAACCTATCAGCCCTTGTCCTGGTACAGCCCCTGCTGCAGGTCCCTTTGCAGCATCCCTGGAGCTCCTTCACCTCTGGAAGCTGCTCTGAGCTCTCCCTGCAGCTCCAGCCCCAATGTTCTCAGCCCCGGCTTTGCTCCAGCGCTCCATGTCCTTCCATTGAGGACTACAGAAGTGGAGCATTCTCTGGAGCTCCCACAGCATCCTCTGGAGCTCCTGGGGCATCCTCTGGGGCTCCTAGAGCATCCCTTGGGGCTCCTGCAGGATCCTCTGGGGCTCCCAGAGCATCCCTTGGAGCTCCTGCAGGATCCTCTGGGGCTCCCAAGGCACAGCATCCCTTGGAGCTCCTGCAGCATCCTCTGGGGCTCCCGGAGCATCCCTTGGGGCTCCCACAGCATCCTCTGGGGCTCCCAAGGCACAGCATCCCTTGGAGCTCCTGCAGCATAATCTGCAGCTCCCAAGGTACAGCATCCCTTGGAGCTCCTGCAGGATCCTCTGGGGCTCCCACAGCATCCCTTGGAGCTCCTGCAGGATCCTCTGCAGCTCCCAAGGCACAGCATCCCTTGGAGCTCCCACAGGATCCTCTGCAGCTCCCAAGGCACAGCATCCCTTGGAGCTCCTGCAGGATCCTCTGGGGCTCCCAAGGCACAGCATCCCTTGGAGCTCCCACAGCATCCTCTGGGGCTCCTGGGGCATCCCCTGGGTCTCCCAGAGCATCCTCTGGGGCTCCCACAGGATCCTCTGGGGCTCCCAAGGCACAGCATCCCTTGGAGCTCCTGCAGCATCCTTTGGAGCTCCCAAGACACAGCATCCCTTGGAGCTCCTGCAGGATCCTTTGGAGCTCCCAAGACACAGCATCCCTTGGAGCTCCTGCAGGATCCTTTGGAGCTCCCAAAACACAGCATCCCTTGGAGCTCCTGCAGGATCCTTTGGAGCTCCCAAGGCACAGCATCCCTTGGAGCTCCTGCAGCATCCTCTGCAGCTCCCAAGGCACAGCATCCCTTGGAGCTCCCGCAGCATCCTCTGCAGCTCCCAAGGCACAGCATCCCTTGGAGCTCCCGCAGCATCCTCTGGGGCTCCCAAGGCACAGCATCCCTTGGAGCTCCCACAGCATCCTCTGGGGCTCCTGGGGCATCCCCTGGGTCTCCCAGAGCATCCTCTGGGGCTCCCACAGGATCCTCTGGGGCTCCCAAGGCACAGCATCCCTTGGAGCTCCTGCAGGATCCTCTGCAGCTCCCAAGGCACAGCATCCCTTGGAGCTCCTGCAGGATCCTCTGGGGCTCCCAATGCACAGCATCCCTTGGAGCTCCTGCAGCATCCTTTGGAG
>JASSUY010030213.1:0-23851 GCA_032466535.1 Forpus xanthops
CTGCCCATGGCAGGGGGGTTGGAACTAGATGATCTTGAGGTCCTTTCCAACCCTAACTATTCTATGATTCTATGATATGTGTTTCACATTTTAGTTGACATAGCAAAGGATATCTAGGCTGTATCACTGGCACATGACTAAAGCTGTAACCCTCAGAAAGCTATTAGTACTGATGTGGAGCATTATCACATATAGATTCATAGAATAATTAGGGTTGGAAAGGACCTTAAGATCATCTAGTTCCAACCTCCCTGCCATGGAGGGCAACACCTCACACTAAACCATGTCACCCAAGACTCTGTCCGGCCTGGACTTGAACCCCACCGGGGATGGAACATTCACGTATAGCCAGTCTTCATTAGGAATTTTGACAGCCTAAGGAAAGCAGGTTTGGACTAGAGTATTTTTCTTGTATTGCTTACACTTTGCATCATTTATCCTTGTATTTTGCTGATACATTTTCAGGGGAGCTATTAGTCTGGATTACATTATGATGACTTTGTTTCACAAATCAAAACAAAATAAGAAAGAAAAAGGAATTGCTTTTGGGAGAAGATGTGCCTGTTACTTGGAAGAAAAAAATACTTGATGTTAAATTAAGTGCTTGTCAAAATAAATACAACAGAATAGGACAACAAAGAATTTAGATAATAACTTGAAAATATGGATTTAAACACTCTTTTCTCATTCATTCTGTGCATGTGATTTGCTAAGTCAAAGCCATGTAATCAGTTCTATCTTAAACAGTTGGCGTCATAGTGATAGCTACTAGTAATGAATTACATGGCCCAGTTACTGTGGATGTGATAATAGCTGACTTTGTATAATGTTGGCAGTTTCCTAATATACCAAATAAGGAAAATTCAAGTGTAAAATGCCTGTGTCTACCATCTTGTCTGACAGGAAGTGTTTCCCTACAATGCTGCTTAGTTTCACTGGTGCTTACGAATAGGCGAAGTGCTCCTTTGTTAAGAAAATCAGTTTTGTTTTTGCACAGGTAAATTGGGTGTGTTAAGACTAGTGGGTGCAGAGAAGGAAACCCCTGAAAATCTGACTTTTAGAGAGTTGACCTTGTATCACAAGGGATGAACCCAACATGTAGCTGGAGAATCATGCTGGAATTCCAGACAGCCAGATGCAGCAATGCATCAGTGCTTCCTGCTTCTGGACTGGTGGCACCTCCAGGGCAGGCCCTGGGGATGCAGCTCACAGCACAGCTTTCCAAGCTTTCACATCCTTGGCTTTCCAAGTTAGTCAGGACTGTGGAGCTCTGATCACCTCCTTTCCAAGTATCAAATTGCCATTATGATGGTTTATGAGGAGAACAGCTGCTAGTCCCAGAAGAAAGTGAATAAAATTCCTTAAAATCTGAGCTGCCAAAGGAGGAACTACTACAGTATCTATTAGCCATAAATATACTAAAAGTGCATGAGCTGCAGTGGGAAATAGGTTTCATTTTTTTCCATTTCTTTCAAGATTTGTTGTACCATTCCGAGTGACAGAAACTCAGATCTATAGAAAATGGGGCACCTCAAAAGTGAGCATGTTCTTTTCCCTGGGCAGGCACTCTGCTCACCTGAAGGGTTACTGGCCCTTGTCCTTTGGTGATGACAAATCAGATGGCCTTTTAAAATACCCTCAGTATTTTTCTTTCACAAATATTGGGGATTTTTTTATTGAGAACTTTCTTGATGTCTATGATATAACAATTTTAACTATAGGCAACATAAGCATCATATTTTCTAACTTCAGCTGCTAACTTGAAACCGAAAAAGCATCCTTTGACTGCAGTTATTGGCCTTCATTCAGTCAACCTTTGAAGAAACAGAATGTGGTTTTGTATAAATCAGGGCCAGGCTTAAACACATGGGGCAATTTGCATGCTGAATTTAAAGTTAAGATTTGACATAACAGAGGACATTACAGGAAGCTATGGTGAAGTTTAAATGAATCGGTGCACAGCTGAAGTTTATTGCCAGTACTGTTCTTGCAGTTCAAGGCAATGCTAATGTGGTCTAGGGTTACTTTAATATTTTACAGCCTTTCATTCCCTCAGTGCGTGTTTTCAGCATGCATGTCACTCACTTTTATAATAAAATAACTTGATAAAGCCTTCTCGTTTGTATTGGCCTCCTGAGGTAAAAAGTCGCAGAGATGTCAATTCTCACATTGCTTGCTTCAGCTTCATTACGTTCAATGAAAGAAATATCTTTGTCATATCTCATAGAATGCAGTACTTCCTCAATAACTGGATTGCTCTAAGGAAGGACATATTTTACCTGGATAATGAAATTGTTTCCTGATTATATCCCTGGTCATCTCTGTGTGACACATGTAGGAGGTTGGCAATGTATTAACAACTACTGCACAGCATGATGGAAAGCTTTGAAAAGGAGTTTTGTCTTTAGCGGGTGGATGAGTGGAATATTTACGGTCTTCCTGAAAGATGAACTGTGCAGCTTTTTATTCTCTGTGCAGGAAGAGGTGTGTGTGTATTCTAAATATAATTATGGGTCAGAGTGTAAATGTTAGGCTTTGTGAACTCCATGACTAAAACCAGACCTATCAATTATGTCAGTGGGAGGTTACTGCCAAGATCAAAAGTAGATTATATGCCTGGCTAAGTCTGTACTCATGCCGCTTTGCTGGTGCAGCAGTCTTGAGCACCAAAGAGTGCAAAAGAGCACTCTTGCAGCAAAGAGTGTGTCACACAGCTGTGAGTGAAAGATACTTCCTTGAAAGAATGTTGTCCATATAACCGTCTCTGTACTACAGCTTTTGCTTATGCAAATAGGCTTGTGTCAGTTCTGTCCATGTTCAAGTAGAGAGTAATTTCTAGCTCTGATGCGTCATCGTAGTGGCCTGGCCTTCAATAAATGGACTAACAGGCCTAAGTTGAGCCCTTGCTCTATGCTCTGGTGAAGGGGTTGAACATCCATAAAATTTTGTATGCCACATGGAGCAGGGATAGAAAAAAATTACTCACCTGGATCAACCCCAAATAATCCTAGGGCATCCAAATCCAGTCAGTCATCAAATTAAAATTGCAAAGGATACTTCTTTCTGATCTTCACTTTGGTAAGGAATTAGAAAAAGCAGAAAAAGCAACTTCTAGCAGTAATGTAATTTGCCCTAAAACTATTGGATGGAAAGTTCTTGGTCTTCATCTTAAGATTAAATCAGTCATTTTTGAAAAAATAAGGCTTTTTAGTGTGCACACAACAATATAATGACTCCCATTTTTTTTATTACTAGAACATAGGGATTATAACTAAGGGATTGCACGGCATTGAATGTAGAAGGGTTGAGAGATTATGAATGCAGGATCTTTGTTACACAAAGAAGTAGAAGGCATTGATCAAAAATGCTCTAAGGCAAACCAATTAGGGACCCATTGACAGCAAAATGACCTGCCCATCCATCTTTCAAATGAAATATAAAACTTAGGTCCACATCATTTGTAGCCATTTTAAACACTTGAACTTTTTTACTGAAGTCTGAATGCTGTTAATTTTGGTCTCCTGGCCAAACTCCAAAATTGTTCTGCTTACTCCCTTCCTTAATTACAGCAATAGCTTCATTAGGAACAAATGCATTCATAGTTTGCTGACCTAAACTGCTCTTATATTGTTATGTACGATTAATTGTTACTGCATTTCCATGGTGGATTAAATGACCTCTAGACAAAGAATGTGTAGCTTATTTAAAAGGTGTTGGGACAAAAGGTGCTGTATGTACAAATGCTATCATGGAAATAATTTTGACCCAGAACATGCAGGCATTGAAGTGTGTTTGCTGAACAGGGGAAATTGTTGGCATTCGGTGACATAGCTGGATAAAGGACCGAGACTGTTTGGGAGCAGAGGGTGTATGCTCATGGGCTAGGAAGCTGGTAGCTGCTGATTATCATGAAAAAGGTACTTTCTCTGAGGCACATTGCAAAATTACAGAGCAAATCAGGAAGCAAAAGAAGAGTGGGGATTTTCTAGAAACAGGAGGCTCAGTGCTTTGCAGCTGCCTGTGTCTGTATAATGACGCACTATGTTTTTTTTTTTTCTAGAAGAGAGAAAATTGTCAATAAATCTGCTAAACTATTCCAGAAAGTCTGTGCATGGCTTTTAAGGTTCTGTACTTTGTCATAAGTGAGGGAAGACCTGAGATAGTGTAAAATACAAGCAAGAGGCTTTTACAGACCTTATCTTCCTTTCGTGCTGTTAGCTACAGCCTTATCCTTGGTGTCCAGTGCTCTGCTCATTGTATAGCACCTGAGTGACTTGCCTAGAGGATTTTAAAACTGTGGATTTTAAAGTATTATATGCATTAGAATAAAGGTGCTATATTCAGTGTACTGTATTCTGTGTGTGCTCTATTCAGATGTTCAGGGTGAACTTGGATATGACTATCTAGTATCTGTCAGTTGTTGTGTAACTGGTACCAGAACTCTACATCCCTACAGTTCTTTTTCCAAACATTGAAGCTTTTATAGCAGAAGTGTTCAGTTCATTACTTGTTACCTGAAATTATTATTATGCTTCTAAGCAGTGCTGGGATTTATTCTTCTTGCTGTTAGGATGTATTGGTGCTCTTTTTTATTTTCTCTCTTGTGAAACTGTATTGAGAGTGCAGTGTTCTTTACAAATAGGAAAGTGCCAATTCCCTCCAAAATGTCAAAGTTTATCATCAAGGGAAAGAACAAAAAACTCATATTGTACACATTACCAGTCAAGGGGACTGCTGACCATTGTGGATGGTCTCCTAATCCCTACCAGAGCAAAAAAAAATGCATTTAGAGAAACTGAAGCAACTTTGAACAGTCTGCTATGAGTAACATGGGTTCATTCTGCAACAGACTTTATTTGCTATGAATAATTTGATGAGCTTTATTTAATTGGCAGACACAACAAATAACCAATCATACCACATTTCCAACAGGCTCTGAATCGAGTTAGAGCCCTTATGCACTGTTAAATGGTTGCTAGCTTTCCTTTTTCAACATCTGTTTTAGTCAGTCTTGCAAAGTATCCATCCACTGATGTTACAGTGAATGTTTAAAATGACAAACAGCTCTAGGATGGTACCTGAACAGCATTCAGCTCTCTCTCATTTTGGATTTTTTTACTTTGTATATCATATACCGAACTTTAAAAGAAGACACAGAAATCTACTGGTGTAAGAAACAAGGAAACACAGCAAGTACATCATTAACAATTCCAGCAGAATTACAGATTCTCTTTTGGCTTTCAGTAGAATATAGACATCTAAATCACTTAGGAAAATCAGCAGGTTTTTTATCCAAACAGAAAAAATTCACAGCCTTTTCCTTCTTTTCAATAACACTCCAATTCTCATTCTGATGCAGTAGATAATGGAGACTCAACGCTGTACTATTTGGTTCCCAGAATAAGCCAGTTCTTTCTGACTTGAAGGACCAGCCCTGGATATTAATAATAACAGCAGATTCCTAAACCTCTGATATGAACCAATTGGTCTTTTCACTAATGTTCTCATTCATAAGCAACAAAGGATGTTATGCTGATTTTAAGCCTTCTTTCTAACCTCTGTATAAAAAAGCAGGTTAGTAAAACAACTTCAGTCTGAGTAGAATTTGTACCAAAGTGTACTTACTGTATACAAAAACCATGTGCTTACCCAACTTCGCCTTACTTGATGATGGGTTCCAGTTTGGCATAAGCTATTTTATAAAATGAAAATGGAAAAAAGGTATTAATGAAGATTTCCTCCTTAGAAACAGTGGATAGATATCACAAGTAAACATTTCTCAATTTTATATACTCTTCAACAGAAGGCACAGCAGTGTCACATATTTGAATGGCTGGGTTTTCAAAATTACATGTTCTTAAAAATATTGCTAAATAAGATCATTTTGTACCATGTTCTTGTGCCAAAATACACAAGATACACTATATAAATAAGTCACATATGCATTTAGGCGTCTAGGACAGGATCTCAGAATTGGCACTTTTTTAAAATATAAAATAACAAGCCTCTATTATGAGCTAAATACTCTTCTTTCTGTGAGACAACCATAGCATTTGTCTACCCAAACTCAGCAGAACTGCTTCTCTCAAATTATAGCAAACTATCAGAGACAGAAGACAGAAAAGTTTTAGGCCCAGATCCTAGCCATTTTTAACTCAAAGGCTGATCTGTCATTCCCTAAAAGAGACCAGTATTTTGCCTATAATGAACAGTTGCTTTGATGCTGGCTTTATGGCCAAATGAAAGAATAAGGAATTGTAAATGAGGGAGATGAGATTTCTTGCTATGACCAAGGATGCATAAGCTGGTGAGCAGATAAAAATCTATTCAGTAGTCTTCAACATGCTGGGTCTCATACAGGAAAACAGATCCATATAATAATATATGAATTTTGAAGGAAATGGAAATAAAAATGAAGCCCTAACATGGGAGGTCTTAACTGATCAGGTACAAGGGCAGATGCAAAACCACTGTTCAAGGAAAGGTTCATATGAAGGAGTTAGTAGGCTTGTTATCTTACCATCATTTGTGGCTGAGAATATTTTAAGATTGTTTTTCAGGATTTCATTACAGAATACCCTGAAAAGCATGGTTTTGTGGAAGCCAATCAACCTGGGTTGCAGACAGAAATGTTCTACCTTAATTTTCTTGCTTTCTCCAAGGATAGTATCACTGCTATGGCTGGATGATACAGGGGATGTATCTTCTGTTGCAACAGAAGAAGATGATTCTACGCTTTAGTAAGAACTGTAGAGTAAGAGAAGAAGTGTGTAAAGGATAAAAATCCATCTTTGAACAGGATACTTAGTGTGATTATTAGAAAATGGTACATTTCCTTAAAGACATGAGAGAGACCTCTTCTGTTTATCCCTGCATCTAACTACATGGGATGGCAGTGTAAGTTTTAAAATAATCAATTGCTTATGAAACCAAGTGAAGAAATTGCAGAATAGTGCAACTATGCCTAAGGAGACTTATCTATTTAAGATTATAGAAGAGCTAAATGATAGTCAAGTACAATGCAGACAAATTAATACTCTCAAGTTTACACAAGTACATACTGCATGTATTAAAATCATGTTCACAGTAGAACTGAGATAAAGGATTTTAATAATTCTTTCATCTTGGAAAAAAGCACTTGAAAAGCTGTCCCAGTGAGTTAGAGAAATGAACCCTGCAGAGGATCTGAGAGGAAAAGGGACTTAGCTGGGAGTTTCTGAAGAATAAACTCCCTAGCCTAGGGAAGTAATGCAAAAATTATACTTGGCTGAGGGAAGGACATGGCTTTTGTTTACTTCCCCAGGGGTACTTGACTTTTGGTTTAGATGAGAGAATCTGTGGGTATTTAACCACAGTTCTGGAGACTTTCTTTCAGCACAAAGTGTTCACCTCTCCAAAATTGCAGGCCTGTTGTATCATGTTCCATTTCTCTTACTGCTTCTCTCCTGTTAGGAGCCAAATCACTGTATGTTTGCAGAGCAAAGTGCACTGTAGTCTCAATCCCTGAGGAACTTTAACGCCACCTCTCTAACAGTTAAAGAGAATATTCACAGCAGGTGAGAAGGAAATAAAATGTGAGGAGGGCAAAAAGACAGAGGAAAAAAAAAAGAGGAGGCTGAACTGAAGCACTAAACTTTTCCCTCTAGTTTGTGGGATAAATGCAGGCTACACAGCCTTACCTCTCTACATTTCATGAAGATGCAGGAAACTTTGTTTACAGTTTAATGCATATCCCTGGATTTTACTCCCCCCCCTACACTGCCCTCGTGTGGTCTTAGTTCGAGAACAAAAATTATGCTATAAGAATTACATTAAGGGGCTTGGAGTCATGTGAAACCAGTCACATCACATTTTGGATCTGATTCAGGTTCATAATTCATTATATTTGAACCAGTCCTACTGTTCTGGTCTGAAATCTCACACTGAAGATTAGAATCTGTTGCTACGTGATCAGAACAATTGTTCTGACTCTGATTGTTGGTCCCTGTGCTCTGAAAGCAGACCTTACTATGATCTAAATGCCAGGTTTTTATCCTATTTTAACCTCTGGGTTTATATCTCCAGATTACTGTCATGTGGCTTGTATGAAATGAGTTGGTAGTTCCAGTCCTATATATAGGAGATGAGTGGTTATATCATGAAAATCAGTATCTCCAAGCAAATGGCATAATTAGCACAATCAGATCACTGAAACAGAGAGGTGAAGGCTTTGGGTGTAGTAGGACTGCACCGTTTTCTTTCAAATGTGAGTCATTAGTTAGTGAAGATAAAATTCCCCTAAACATAGACTGTGCTGAATTATGTTTTACTGGTGTATAGAAGAGTTCTGGTCTCTTAATACTTGTGCCCTGTCACAGCTCTAAACTGTCTAGAAGCACAAAAGAAATTCCTTGAGACTGGCAGGAGGCAACAGTTTATTGTAGTGTTGCCCTTCGTTCACTACAGGGTAATTTTGTGGATCCCCTCTCTCCCAGCAATCTCTGAGCAAGATCTGACTGGAGCCAGTTGGAGCCAACCCATTGTGTCTGTGTGTACTGCTGAAAGCTATTTCCTCTCTTAAAAAGGTAGAATTGCCTGGCTCTCAAAGTCGTCTCTTCTTCCTGTCACATGCTCTTTAGTGTATTGGTCCCGACTGCTGTAAAAGTAAGGACCACACTTTCCAAGGATGAAGGGCTCGCATTGTCTGTGGTATAGGCAAATGTAAATCTAGTAAAGCCAGTGACAACGTGCTGGGCTATGCTGAATTGTGGCCTATAAATATTTCTACACCAGTAATTTGCTGGGCAGTGTTTAACTGCTGCCTTAACTGATACTCAAATGCAGCATGGAGAGAGCACTCAGCCAGAGCTACGGGTTCTCTTCCTGGCTTGGTCATAGTCATGCTCCATCTGTTTTGCTGTCTGTCCCATAGGAATAATAATACTGACATTCCCTTGTAAAGTACTCGCATAACTGGAGTGCACTATGTAAGAATTAACTGTTATCACCATAGACTTCGAGAGCCAAATTTTGACCTTTTGATGCACTCATATGTCATCAACTTGCCATAAGCTTTCTGAAAAAAACAATTTAACCAGCAGGCTGTAGCAGAGTGAGGACTGCAAAAGCTGCTCGCATCACAGATCTAATTGAAGGCTATTGTCCCACCATCGAAACAGAACAGGAGACAGCAAATCTAGAAAACAGCAGGTCTTTGCAACCATTTCACACCAACCCCTCCTTGGAGCAGTGAACTGACGGAAGTTCATTTGTGTGTGATTTGAAGAAAAATCTCAAGAGAAGCAATGGGTAAAAGAAACAAGCATTGTAAGACTGAATGTCATGAGGCCTGTCAGGCCATGTGACTTTGTCTGTCTCCTTGAATCCTTTTATGCTTGTTACTGAATGCTCCTTTCCTTCAGTTCAGGCACTCCTCTGTTTAAGCAAACATGAAAAACAGCTACATAGTTTTCTTCTAAGGGAGACAACAAAGAAGGCAGAAAGAACAGCAATAACTTTTCCTTGGGAAACCACAGGCTGTAGCAACTCTTAGAACAAAATGGCTAATGCCTCCACTAACAGGCAGATTTCAGCTTTACAAGAGGGAAACAACATGGTGATTTTGTGGAACAACCCCCTGCCTGGATGCCATCCCTTCCCCCCAGTGTGTTGACCACACCACACAGCTTGATGGTGTCAGCAAACTTGCTGACCGTGCATCAGTCCCACTGTCCATATCATTGACAAAGATGTTGAACAATGTTGGTCCCAACACTGACCCCTGAGGGACATCACTTATCACTTATCACATTGGGCCATTGACTATAGCTCTTTGAGTTCAACCATACAGCCAATTCTTTATCCATTGAGTGGTCCATCCACCAATGCCTCTTCAGTTTAGAGACAAGGATTAGTAAGCAAATGTGAAAAAAATCCTTTTCAGTTGTGTGTCATGATTTCTCAACAGTGTGTCTATTATAGGATAAAATACTACCCAGCAAACCCTGATTGTCAATATGTAGGGCCTAATTAATCACTGGGGAAACATTTTAACAGTCATAAAAATGAAGATACAAATATTTGAAGATGATCTGATAATGACTGATCTGTGGAAAGAAGGTTGAATTCCAGCAACTCTCTCCAAAACAAATCCCAGCCTGTAGAGAATGTGATTTGCAAATAGCAATGATCCATACTTTCCAGTTGTATCAAAAAAGAAGGTATCTGAAATACATGGCTGAGAAATAGAGATTTTATAGCTCTTCTCCTATTTATTCTCCCTAATTTTCTACAAATTTCCCATGTTTGAAGCAGTGCTCCTCATTGTTGGCCCCAGACCCCTTTCCTACTAGGGCTCTCAGATGTTCCTTCTATTTCATGCATGTTGCCACAGGTGCTTCTAGCATCCTTGAGCACAGTGATTATCAACCAATATGGAAGTGGAATAGCAAAGGTTACTGGACATAGGAATATATGGAGAGCAGGTAACAGGATTACTGACCTGCTTAGTGAAAAGTGAACGGGCAAATGCATGAGATTTTGCAGCTAAATTATGCAATGAATAAGTTGTCATTGTAGAAGGTACATTTCATTCATCACTTGTGGAAATAACCTGGTATTAGGAAGATGAAGAGTCTGCCATACATTTTGGTGTTACCTACAATTTGTAGACATCTGGATTGATTTTGCTTTATGTCGTCATTTCTTAGGCAATGCATATAAATGTGTATGTATCCTTAATCCTTAGAATGGCTATTATTCTTGCTCCTCTCCTCCCTCCAACAAGCCACCATCAATGAAAATGATCAATTTTAATAAAAGAACTCAACTACCATGCATAGATGGCACCTCAGTTATACTGGCAAGTTGGGTTCCCATAGATCCACTGCATATTAACATTGTGCTAAAGCCCATCTTTATTGTATCTGGACACTGTGTTTTGTGCTGTAAGGACTCTGACAAGCAAATGTTTTGACTAAATCCACAACAAAGCAATATGATCTCCATTCTCCAGTTAGACTGGTGCTTTGGGTTGCGTCTGGAGGTTTTATTGCAACTATTTGGACCTAAACTGGAACGGAGAATGTCAGGAGGAAGAAGGAACAAAAAAAAAAAAGTTCCTTTTATAAATAAAATATAGTTTTATTTGTAACAGAAAGCTTCTTAGTGTGTGTTCAGACAGGAAAGGGAATATTTTAAAATTCAGCCTTTCAAGATGCAGCTTTCCATGTTGTTTTAAATTTGGATCATACTTCAGTTTATTTCTATGGCAGTCCATCCCCCACTTTTCAAAGAACTGTAAATCACTGCATCACATTCTGACTGTGCAGGTGGGAAGCTTTTCTGGTGTTCTGTTCCAGTCCTACAACAAATGAACAAGCCATGGCACAAACTAACTTTTTAACTGCAGCTTTGCTATAGTCCCTTTTTCTGTCCTCCAAAGCAGGCTTTGTTGTGGGGGGAGGTTAGTACACCCAAGCATGGCATCTTACTCTGCACCAGTGAGAGGATGAATTTGCAGGGCAGAAAATGTTCCAGAACATTTTGCCTTTTGGACTATGGGCCAAATTTTGCTTTATTTCCCTGGCGTGAGTTTGAAATGGCTCAGTTACAGCAGTGTAAATTGGATAAGCCCTACTGGCCTCAGTGGGACAGCTGAATTTGGCCTATTGCTTTACACCTGTGTGTTCAGAACAGCCAATCTTCTGGCTGCAAGGAATAATGTAGAAGAATTAAAACGTACGTATGTTAGGGTGTGCTGTGGATGGCGTTGTAACAGGATAGAATATCCCACATAATCTTGTTTTGTACTGCAGTGCTGACAACGTACATGTAGCAGTGCTGGGGAGAAAAGCACCCACCTCATTATTCTCAGTGTGTTTTGCAGCACACCAAGGCATCTGGGCAGGGAGGCTTTCAGAACCACGGCAGTGCTGGAAAAAATTGCCTGAAATGAGGTGTAAAGATGAATAAAGAATTATATCCTTGTTTTAGCTTGAGGAAGAAAGTTTGTTTTTTTGTTTTTTTGTTTTTTTTTTTTAAGAAGGAGGAAGATAAATTAGAAAGATTTGCATCTATGTAAATCTCCAATATGTCTCCAAGTAACAGAAGAAATGCATCAAAATTTATGATGAATGATACGGCTGCTTGGTCCTGTTCTCGTTATATATGCGTCTGAAGTGGAACCAATGCCATTTGTGAATAATTTAATTAAAATAATGACAAATATATGTTCTGTAGCAGACAAAACTAAACATCAATGAGGCTAAAAATCATGAAACACAATCTTAATTACTAGAAACTAGAATAAACAGCTGAACTGGGGCAGACAAACAAGTCTTTAGAAGGGAGTTTTCAGCTGTTAGGGTGGAACTAACACTCTGTGAGGGTTAGCATAGTAATTTCTTTGAAGTGCACAACAGTTTGGATTAAACCATAAAAGCAACATAAGATCTCTTCATTCTGAATGTCTTTTGAATATTTTATAGCCCTTAAAATTTATCCAAGTACTTTATGTTTCTATTGTCTTCCAGCCCAATGTCTTAGTAATAAATATCTCCTTCACAGTGGTGGCTAAACTGTCATCAGGAAAAAGTACAGTCTAGATGATGCCTCTGGACCACTTTGTGTGTTATCCCTCTCCTATCTATAACTATCAAAGTCTGCTTAATAATGAGTAAGGTTTCTTGCATCTTGCACTTTCCTGGGAGGAACTTATCTGGCTTGCCAGGTAGAAGCCTTCTGATTTCTCAGCTGACCCCTACTCTAAGTTGGAGACATTTTTCATAGCTGCTTCTCTGCTTGGGTTTTTACCCTTCACACTGATGTATTTAAAGAAAACAAGCATACTCTTTATACTGTAGGGTAAGCAAAGAAATTGTTAGAGATCCCCTTGTCAGATGGACTCCTGATTGTTATTTCTAGTTTGGTTTCAGCTTTCTTTAATACTGGTATCAAAATTGTGCAAAGCTTTCTGTCTGGCTGTAGAGGAGACATTTTTCAAACCGGGTCACCTTCTGCAAGGGTGAAGTTTTAGTCAAAGTTCAAAGTCAAAAACATCAGAGAGCTGAGAGTTATCACTGAGGATAAAATATATGGAGCTTTTAAACCATAAATCCTGCATTTAACAGCATCTCTGTGACTTATGGCAGGCAAAAATGACGCTATCTACTCTGTGAGTGGCACTGCTTTTTTGTCAGTGTTGTTAATTTCTCTGCTTTTCATTCTCCAGTGCCTCATTTCTGACTCATCATGTGAACTGAACAAAAGAAGAATGAGAACTGGTAGCTGAGGCTTCGAGCTCTTCTTCCGAGGTCAGCACACTTGTCAGCAGTGTGGCCTCTGCGCACCCCGGGCCAAGCGTTTCCCAGTTCTGTCGTTCTGAAGTTGCAACAGAATTACAAAACAAGCAGAAATGCAAATTAGCTAAATGCTCATCACAAATGACAAATGTGATTGGCAAGTTTAGACATTTACAGTTTCTGAATAAAGGGGATCATTTAACTTTCGCTATGGTGTTTTAAGAGCTCAGATTCTGGAACATTGAATAATCATTATCAGTAAATTTGGTAAAATAGAAATCATCATCACCAGTTCTTGTTGAAACGGTTTTAAAGGAGAACGAAATTCAGACGTTTTCTGCCGACATGACAGAAACTCGGACGAGGAAAAGCTCTGGGTGAAGTGACATCTAGTGGCTGCCTAGCGAAATAGCTGGAACTCCCAGAGGTCAGCCCCGAGCGGGGACTGCGCTCCCTCGCAGGTTCAAACCAGTGCAGCTGCGCCGATAAAGGCGAATGCCATGTAATTGTCAAGAGAAAATACCTGAACCAGGCTCATTCAAAACCCTGCTGTTAGCTGGCACTTGTCTCTCAGAGAACAGTGCGTCCCTGGAACACAGGGCAAACCGTGTTCGAACAGAAGTGGGTCTCGCTGCTGTCTGTCAAATATTAACATCTATGACCGTGGGCATGGATTCCTGACCCTAAATTTTAATTGCAGATTTAAGACTGACAAACTCTGTGAACCTAATTCCTCTTGGCTTGAATTTTTCTGTCTGCAAACTAGGCACAACACAGAGGAAGTTTTTGTTTCAGTGTGGCTTTCCAGAACTGCCTTATTAGCTCAGTTCTTATGTTTGCCATTTTCAGGTGGAAAATGTAAGTAAAGAGATCACCACTTAGCATTAAAGTCAGGTATTTTAAAACCAGTCTTCTACTGGCAGGTAATTGAGTTGATCATGCTCAGGAGATGGAGAAGCTGGTTTGCTGCTCAGCCTAAAGGGAAAGAAAGTGCAAGTATTATTAAAACCGTTAAATTGAGTCATTCTCAGAAGTGGTGCATTTGGAAGACTTTGGAGAGAGCACTTCTGATTACATGTGCACAAATAGTGTTTGTTAGCCAGCATGTTTCACCTTTTAAAAGCTGAAGTGGTTATGCTGTGTATCCTGTTTTCTAAATCAACATAACCAGTTGCCATTCTCCATAGCTTCACTACGAACACCAGCATGCAAGAATGAAAGCATTTCATGCCCTGTGTACCAGTACAGTAGAGCTGACCTGTGCTTCAGGCAGTGACTGTGGCCAAAGTCCTGTTTATACAAGTAACCTGGAGCGGCATCAGCCAGCAGTCAGGATCATGTTGACTGACATGGCTCTTCTGATAGACACGTGGAACAATAGTGCTCCTCTCACCAATGCACAGAGCAGTATGATGCTGCCAGGAAAGGGAATGCCTCTCACCCTTATATTCAGCTGAATGTTTTTTCTCCTAGGTCTAGGTTTATTAAAGTTTAATATTTTTTTTTGTTGTTAATTGCACAAGTTTTGCTGCTCTTGGCATTTTCTGTGTGTATCAAAGTTTCCCTTTTTATATTTTCTCAAAAGTCAGTAGTTCTTTGAACACAATTCCAGCTTGACGGAATATACAGAGTAAAATTTAGTGGCATGGAGTGCTGAAATGGGACAAATTTCAGCAATATCTGAAATGTCTGTTTCTCCTCAGTTCAAATACGCAGTATCTTTATCAGGTTTTATTTCATTCTATGTCCATTCATCAGCTTTGATTTTCTTCAATAATGGCAACTTAATATAAGTCATAAGTTTGTATGCTGCTAAGAGCAGTTTTACACAGAAGATGGATAGACCAGGGTTCTTAAAGATAAACAACTAGAGATACGACTATATCTTGCTCTTCATCTGTAACATAACTAATTTTGTCTTGGAGATAATAAAATAATATTTATATATTGCTTAATGAAATATTGTTAAACAATCCTTGCATACTAAGGACTGGATCACAATTTCAGGAGATTTACCTGGTACATACCTTACTTTTCAAAGACAGTAAATACAGTTTGACAGTACATAAGTTTTAATAACAGAAAATGGAATTGCACTTTTATATAGGCAGGCAACTGATAGGCAAAAAATATCAGAACTAACTGATGGGGTTGTGTTTGTCCTGAATTAATCTAGGTTGAACCATATAATTAGATTTTGACTTAAAGAGTTTTGTGCAACTGTGAATTTGTGGGGTTTAAAAGGTGAGACTATAGGAATCAGGAAATTCAGAAGGGCTAGAAACCTGCTTCACAGAAATGAGAATCCAAACTGCATGGAAATGTCCCAATTCCAGCTCTTCAAGAAGTCTGGGTCAGGATTTTACTTCCGGATTTTCACCTAGTGCTTGATGTGTTGTAGTACTAGGCAGGTCTTTTACTTCTGACTAGTGTTATGAAAACAGGGCAAGTGGATTGGTTGGTAAAGACTACTTAATGCTGGAAAACACAGAAAAACTGGTTCCTAGTCTATCACAACTCTTTTTTTAGGTTTATATATGTATTTCTTTATAAAAACTTAATTTATAGAAACTTTATATGTTTCTATAAAGCACAAAGCCAATGACTACTGTGTTAAATACTTCAAGCATGCTGGCAAATTGCCTGATAGAGCAAATAAGGACGCCTCACATTCCAGTCTTCACAATCCTTCTTAAACAAGGGGAGAAACAATTTTTTGCATTCTGTCATTAGACAAATATTCAGTTCTCAGATACAACAGTACTATTTTATTGAAACTTGTAGACATCAGCCTGCACTCTCTGTATGGTTCAGGGTTTTGCAAGCTGTTTCCATTACAATAAGAGATTGATGCTAAAGCCAGATAGTCAATTGGTTAAATCCTTTTTGTTTACGACAAAATGTAGGCAAACCACTATTCCCCTCACCAAGCTAGGCAGTTTCCTTTTTCATGCTTCCAAACCTTCTTTTCCAGAAACTACTCTGTTTATAAAGCTTTCTCTGAGGAGGATAATTCTTTTGTTCTGTCTTCACTTTTCATAGGATCACAGAATAATTTGGGTTGGAAGGGACCTTAAAATGTCATCTATTCCAGCCCCCCTACTTTTCTGTTGCTCCTGTTGGGTTTCTTTAAATTGCATCTTATGTATTAGGACACTCATTTTCAGCCACATAGAACTTCTAAATCCAACCTGTTAAAAGGCCTGTTCATTTCTATTGCCTTCTGTGAGAGTGAATTTCTTAGGTAATCTATATTTTCCATGGCATGCTAAGTAGTGATGATAGTCATGGGTCAGTAGAAAGGATAATCTTCACTGTCTGTATAATTAATAGAGTGTTGGAAAGTTGCTGTATTCACAGGAGCATGCTCTTGGGTTTTGTCCATGTTGTTTGACTTCTCAGGGCTTTTTAACCAGCAGAGGCTCAAGCGCATTTCAGAGATACTTGCACTTTTGTTCTGTGGAGCGCAGATCAGAGCCTGCTCTGTAAGGTGGAACAGGCCAGAGCCACACTGCCACTTATGGTCTTGTCTTCAATGAAAACGTTTTAATTTATTCTTTTCAGTACACATGGTACCTCCTTTCTCTGAAACACAGGGCATGTATTTCCCATTCTGGTGAGCAGCATTGTCTTTTTGAGAATGCCTTTGAAGAAGGTCTCTCTGAGTTTTGGA
Source organism: Forpus xanthops (assembly GCA_032466535.1). Classification (NCBI taxonomy): domain Eukaryota; kingdom Metazoa; phylum Chordata; class Aves; order Psittaciformes; family Psittacidae; genus Forpus; species Forpus xanthops. The sequence continues at coordinate 16,954 of JASSUY010030213.1, forward strand.
GCTATAACTCAGCCTTGCAAAATGGGAAAAACTGAGCACTGTGACGTTTTTCTGTTTTTAAATCAGATGCTCTAGGTAACCTGGTTTCTACAGAAGAGGCTTTTTTTGCCAGTTCATAATGGACCATGAGATTTCCTAACTGGCTGTTAAGAAATCAATTTATTGAGGTGAAGGGGTCACACTGTTGTCTTAAAATGTAGGGACAGCAGAATGAGTTCAGTAGGCAGAATTTCAAATAATTCTCTAAAAGAAAAAAAGGCAAACTATAGGGTGTAGTCATTCCTTTAAACTAAACTCTCCTGGAAAATTCTTTGCATCATCATTCAGCTATTGATACAGTGTGTGAGGAAGGATTTTATTTAGAAAGATGTGTCTCAAGGATCAGTTTGTTAGGTGTCTGCAGTTTTAGTGAAGTGAATGGAGTCCTTTGCAGGGAGCAAGCTCTTAGACCACTGTAGCTCATGTTATTTCCCAATGCCTGCAGAAACGCCTTCATCTTCCTTCCTCTATATGCACTGCACAGCAAACACAGAGAGCAAACAAAAAGTACCTTTGACTCTTCAAATATGGGCAGTACTTATTTGCCATGGGAGCCAGCTCCAAGTCACCTGGGGAGAAGTAGCACACAGTTCTTCACAGATCTGCCATGGGCTGCCCTGGTAATCTACAGAAGGCCACACTCGATCAGTTTTTCTTACTCCATGTCTGTAATTCAAATGGAAAGCATTTCATATGAAAGGAATACTAATGTTTCCATTTATTTCATTGGCCTTTAAATGAAGAGCTTGTCTGCTTTTCATTCTTCTGAATTCTGCAGACATCAGAAAATATCCACATGTGTTTGTGGGCATTTTTTCTGTTGTGAGAATGTAGATTCATGGTGTAATCAAAGGATTAAAAAATTAGGTATCACTGCTATTTCACATGTACATGTCAGGCACTTAAAGGTTATGTGTTCTGGAAAGAAAAATACCCACTTCAGTAGAAATATTGCCTTGATTTTCCATTCACTTAGATGAGTTTTACAGTAGTGCAACCTTAATGCTTTCACTGGGCTTACTCCTGATTTACCACGCTGCAGATGAAAACAGAATCAGGTCTATATGTCTATATGCTTTCCCAGACTTTCACTGTTTTTTGGTAGGTTGATGATTTAGTTGAAGAGCTGTAATCTCAGAATAATACTAATCAAATTATTATTATCAAAACCATTTCAATTTCTTGAAGACATTTTTCATAACACATTTGGGTGCTTTGTGCTCTGGGTTTCAGTCTGCTGTAGGCTAGTACAAATGATCCATAAAGAGGAGGAAATGAGGTTTTATTAAAAATTTTGTACTTATTAAAGGCATTTTTCTTAACTGTCTTTGCAAATACGTCAAGAGCCTGGTGATAGTAAAACTAACCTGTGACATAGTTTTTTGGATGGTCATACGTATATGATGAACCAAAGGGATTTTGTCTCAGATATTTTAATCTCCCAGAGCACCTGTAGCAAAGATTAGTGTGAATGACTTTTAAGCCATATCTACATAAATAGTTTTAAACTCCTTCCCATACACTGTATGAACAACTGTTTCCAAGAATATAGCCTTAAAATTATTAGAACAGGTATCTTTAAAGTATCATACTTTACATATATTACATTTTCATTTTAATGTTCTTACATATATGACATACCCTTCAATTCATATTATATTGGAGGATGAAAGAATCTTACAGATCCTTCACGAGCAGTGCAAAACTTTAGGGAAAAAGAAAAAATCCTTCATTAGAACATTTATGTTTCATAACTTAACATTGTTCGGGAGACCTCTGATGTAGGTTACATAGTTCACAAAGTCAGATCTAAAGAAGCTGACAAGTATCCTTTAAAGATGGCTTTAGCGCACAATGAGTCTCAACTAACCTGGCTGACAGGGAACAGTAAGTTGATGGAATTCAAGTTTCTGCTTCAGCATTTGAGGTGCAATTTCATACTGAGGGGCAGTAAAGAATTCTGTCCTCCATGGTAGAATTCTGTCCTTACCTTACTTTTGTAGTGATTTTGTAGTGAAGCATGTCCAGCTTTCAGTATCCAAGACAGAACAATGAAAATTACATTTCAAAAGCTTGTGTAGCAGCTGACAAATAATGTGTAGGATTGTTCGTTCTCTTGTCCATGTACATGCTAAATACTTACTGATCCCCACCTTTTAACTATGAAATACTAAATAATGAAATTGAAAATAGTAGAAGCTTTTATGAAAAATGTGCTTTTATGTAATATGTGTCTCATATTTAACTGTAAATGAGGTTACACCTAAAATGTCAAGGCAGAACTTAAAATATAAACTTTGCTCCCACGCTAGACATTAACTTGGACTTTGTGTGAATCCAAGGGCATTCAAACACATTTTGAAAGATATTGGCTGGCCAGTTGTATATAATGAAGAAAATAACAGAGTAACACATCAGAAGTAATGAAAACCCTATCAAATATTTGTACTAACCAACCTTAAACCTCAGAAAGTATAAAAATCCTGTAATGGAACCTTTAACAAATATTTTCTAGCGCATGGACTAAGCAGGAATGATGAAAATAATGTGTAGTGTATGGTTTAAATATTGCAGGACTAGTAAGATGTATAGGTAATGTGCTAAACAGAAGAAAGTACACTCAGAAACCAGAACTTCAGATTAAGGTTATGATGAAATAAGTTTGTGTTGGAATAACTTCTCATGCATTTCTAGAGGGGAGAAGAAACAGTTTGCCTACATCCCATTGTTTAATATATTCTGTAATGGGCTCTAAATGGAAAATTCTGACATTTTTTCCATGAGATCACTGGTTCTTAATGAATTGCATGAACCTTAAAATATGCTGCCCCTTTTTAGTGTATAATATCCTGACTTTCTGTGCAAAAAGCTGACTAGTCTGATTTGAAAATATTTAGAAGAGTACTAAAACTGTAATCACATAAAGAGAGCTATGTGAAAGGAAAGGTGAATCTCCAAAGTAATGCTTGCCTAGACCAGACTATTTGTATCTCTTTGTATGAGAATTCAGCCATACCTTTGCCCTTGAAAGTCTTGTTGACTGCAGTGTTTTTCCCTTTGTTTTTGTGCAAAAGCATGACCCATCAGATTGGGCTTCCAACAGCATCTCTGCCAGGCCCTGCGCTTGCTTCTGATCTTCCAAGTATGAATTTCAGCTTACTTCTGCTTTCCCATTTAACCGGAGCTCCCAACCACTGTGGACCACTGTGAGATGTGTGTGCAAAGTGAACTGGCAGAGTACTTGATGGCTAACTAAATAGATAGATACCTTCTTCAGGATACCTTCTCTAGGAAGAATTCTATTTATTTCAAAAGACTTTGTGCCTGAGGAGGACCAGCAGGTTATGCTAATGTGAGCACTTAATAAATACATATTCCTTGAGGAACCTAATAACCAGATTTTCATATCTATGACTGATAGGTATACCTAGGGCTTGACCTGGCTAAAAGCATTTTAAATATCGGCCATGTGGAATAGTTACAAGCCAACATATGAATCTCTTGGGGCATATTCTTTTTAGATAGGAAGTTCCCATTGTAAATGGTTTCCCTGCTTTAAGGCACCAGACTTTTAATTCACCCTTTACTCCAAAGGCATCTGGTTAATGTTAAATTAAAACACTCCAGGAAATCTGTACTTTTCACTGTATTTGTTATTTATGTAAATCTTTGGACAGCATCCATTGCTTCAAAATGAAGTTAACTTGAAACATAGAGCAACAGGCGTGAACACAGTCCCAGCAGAATGTTCTATATCTGATGCTGAACTGTTAATCTTTATTATTCTTCTAAGACATTGTCCAGATTTCTGCTCTGTGAAATCTTCAGATGCCAGATGGAGGCATAGTCTTTTATACCAAATCTCATCTTTTTTTTTTTTTTCTGAAGACCATTCCTATTCCACAAATTTTAGGTAAACAATGTAAGTCAGGTTGATGTAAAGCTAAATCTCTTGACTTGGGGCTTTCACTTATGTCTGCAAGGTTTGAGTAGTTTCAGAGGTCAGGCTCTATGTCTAAGGGCATAGATTCACTGAAACAGACAAAACTGAGATCTGAAGTTGGTGTTTGTATCATAAAGTTTCCATTAAGTTGGCCACAGTGAAGATAGCAAAGGAGGAAGTTTGTTCTTTAAATGCAGGCATTGCCATGGCAGTTTGCAGATGTTAAGGTTAAGGAACAGAAGCTTTCATGGACATGAGATGTATTTGCAGAGAGACCTTTTACTCTGTGACACTGGTTTTGAAACCAGTGCAGGGCTGAGAAGTGTCACATGCTAGACTAACATAGCTAGCATTCAGTCCTCACTTGCTTAATCAACAATTATAAATAATAGCAGCAAGTAACTGCATGTTTTTTACTGGGTGAACACAAAAGTTACCACAGGACAGCCCAGCCTACAAAGTGGACAAAATGAAGGTGTAGCAGAGTGGTGAATTGGCCACTTCAGGTGCAGGTAATGATATTTAGCTACAGGTGAAGGTTTATCTGGGGAGCTAGGTTCATGCCTTCAGCTAGGTGTGTTCAAGTGTGGTGTTGCTTTTGAGGAACTGCAGTTTTTTGAGGAAAGAAACCGTTCTTGAGGACATAGGTATATGTGTATTCAGCAGGCTTTAGCACTTCCACTTTGGAGAATGTTTTCTCCGAGTCATCTGGCTGCCTGCCTTCTCTGTCGTGCTCCCTTTTGGTCACAGCTGAATCTTGTTTTCTTTGCCTTTTGGCAAATGCGGCTGTTCAGACTGAAAATGGGGGGTGTGGGGGGGGGTGTGGTTCTGTATTTGCTATGTTTGATGAGGGTCTCTGCCTTTGTTTGCAGGTTCTAACAGCTTCTCTGAAATACTTGTCAGCTTTTGAGCCTTATTTCATCATAAGCAATTATAGTTTTAGGAATCATTGTCTTTCTCTGCAGATTCCATGGACTTTATCAGATATGTGACTCTTATTTTTGCTTGTCTCCTGCAACATGTGCAGTCCAACACTGAGGAGATATCTGTATTTTCTTGTCAGAAGTGCCCTCAGATAAAAGGTATGCTTTTTGAAAAATACTCAGTGCCTGGAGTACTTAATTTTTATTTAAAGGCTTAGTCCTAGCATTTCATGAACTTTTAATTTCATGTAGATAAGGCAGTGGTTGGTTGGTGGTCTAGACTTTGAAGGAATTTGAGAGGAAGCTACAGGCTATTCTTTAAAAATCAAATCAAAGCAATGGAAAGACATAAAACTTCATATCATTTATGTTTCAATACTGAATTGGCTAGTTTCTCTAAGATATGTGTGTCTCGGTTTTGCACTCTTAAAGACCTGAAAATTATAATCAAATTTTAATCCTGACAGTGCTGGCTGGGTTTTTTTTCCAGATGGGGAAGATTAATATGATAGTTGAAAGCGTCTTGGAGGAGGTCAGATATGGTTTACATGTATGAGAGGGGTTAAGTAAACTGTGTCAAGATTTTTTGCAACATGTTTCATGAAGACTAAATACAACATGTCATCAGGTCTTTACAGGCTAACATTTACAGAGAGTATAAATTACTTTCAAATGAGGGCTGTCTGCTGAGGGCTAGCTGTTAAAAATGTTTACTTATGTTTATAGTTTTCTAAAGCTGGGTTTTTAACAAAGGCACAGGCACCTCCTTTAAATATTACGCATTTCCAAAGAGTTTGACTCAAGCACACCATTCTAACTGGTTATTTGCTGCTGACCGTGCTGGCTATTACCATGAGATAAACAAGTTAAACGTTGACTATGTAATTTTAGCTGCTATGATTGTGAGTGGGCAACTGCTGAAGTATGCAAGTATATCTTGTCAGTCTAGATCAATCTAGTATGAGAGTAATTATTAGCCATTAAATGTGTGAATCCCTCAGAAAATGGAGTTATTTTCTACAAAGTATTGAGATAGAGAAAGGGGTAGATGTTTCGTGTGCCCATGAAGACTCAAAATTCACTAAAATCAGTGGGCTTGCTTTCAGTGGGAATAGAATCCTAAATTAATGTGCAGCAGTAATTCATATAGTAAATATGGACCTAGTCAATTCACCATGACTGTGGTTCAAAACTATGACCCTCCAGTGGGCTCCAAATGGACAGGGAGATTTTTTAGGAACCTAAAAATTCTGATGTATGTCTTGGATCTGGAGATGCTCAGTCCATTTAGTGTGAGTCACATTTTAGAGCATTTTGAAGTATGTTTTCATTTTAATGTATGAACTCCAAACCATAGATAAGTTTACTTTTAATGATTTACAGAATTTAGAGAATTTTGGACTATGCTTTTGTACTCTTATGTGTACTTCAAACATGAGTAAGTTTGCTTTTAATCACTGTTATTAAAGTTGAGGCAATTTTGTGAGAACATGATTTGATTTAAGTTTTAAGTGCTTCTCTGAGAATTACGCAAACTAAAAAGAACTTCTGAAACACACATGAGGCTGTAATGTATCATAATTTACAGCTATCCTGGGAACTCATTAGTTTCTCATTATATCTTTGCTATGAACATAATTTTCTATTAAGTAATTAAGCAACGAACTTGTTATCTTGTTTTTCCTTATAATATGCTTAATTGTAATTCTCTTTTGGTAAATGTTACTGTGGAAATATTGCTCTGATTCAAAGTCACTAGTTGATAAGAAAAATTAGAGTGACAAGAAACTTGTGGTCCCACAAATCAAATGCTGTTTTGGAGCAGTGTTGGACAAGGTACTGAGACTGTACATTATTTATCGCTTCAATAGTAGTCTGCACAATCAGACTGGCCTTTCTTACGATATGATCAAATCTTTTGATAACATCTAGTCTTCATAGTTCTCCTAGTATGATGGGGTTCTCTTTGTGTTGCCTGGTTTACATAGTTTTG
>JASSUY010030214.1:0-28370 GCA_032466535.1 Forpus xanthops
GACTGTGGTGATAGGACAAGGGGTAACGGGTTCAAACTTAAACAGGGGAAGTTTAGATTGGATATGAGAAAGAAATTTTTCACTGTGAGAGTGGTGAGGCACTGGAATGGGTTGCCCAGGGAAGTTGTGAATGCTCCATCACTGCTGGGTTGGACAGAGGCTTGGGTGTCATGGTTTAGTGGGATGTATCCCTGCCCATGGAAAGGGGGTTGGAACTAGATGATCTTAAGGTCCTTCCAAACCCTAACTATTCTATGATTCTGTGATTCTATGTACCTTTTACATCCTAAACTAGTATTTACCTGGCACTTAGGGTTTTTTACATCCATTTCTCATCTCACCTCTTCCCCATGGATGCCAAAGAGCAAACTGTACTCTGGGGGAATCCTGCAAGTAGGCCAGATTTTTGCAGTGATGTGAGATGGTCTTTTCAAAACAAATAAAAATTAATAATCAGCTAGAAAAGAGAGATTAATTATCCTAATAATATGCACGTCAGTTATTCTTGCATGAGGTATAAGTCTTGAATAAGATCATCTCTCCGTTCTTTTGTGGGAATTTCCCATGTGAGTCTGTACACTAGCTGCTGATGAAGAAGTTTCTTTCCATCCAGTTCTAGGTTTGTTGACCTTGGATAAATATTTTGAGCACCATTTTCAGACCCACACCAGTTTATCGCCTATTCTGTGTGCAGCTCTGCCAACTAATAGCACTGCCAAAAGGCTGAAAGCCTCACTGGTCATGTTTGTGCTTTTAAATCACACTGAGTACCTAACGCTCTGAAAGGCTTTATCTTAGAGAAACACAATAAATGTAAATACTCTATGTGTGCTGCTAAATAGTGTTGATTATTATGGAGTTTGATTATTCCCTTAAAAGACATGTTCTTGTGCAAAAGGTGTATCTCTGAACTGGACATTCTGAAAATGTAATATATGTGCTTTAAATTATGATTCAGGAGCTACATCTATTTTCTGACACACTGGTCTTATACCAGCATAATTCAGTTGTCTCAGTGGAATTAGTTCCTGCCCTATAGCATATAGGAGTAGAGAGTTTGTGAGGAGAAAAGATGGGGTCTGGCTACACGGTCTGATAGGGAGTCATGGTGCTCCTTGTTCTGTCACCAGTTCCCTTCGTGGCACAAAGTATATCACTGAACTTCTCAGACTCTCCATGTATTCAGGTAGTTTGCCTGACGCAGCTATATTTTCTGGCTTGAATTTTCACCAAAAATGAGGCTTCTGTGTGCTTTCTTCACTTTTGAGATGCTGGGAGAATGTGAGAGCTCTGGAAATGCATTCAGTGTGTTCAGTGTCTTCAGTTTTGGTAACGATGCTTTGTTTTTGATGTGATTGCAGAAGTATCTATCCCAGCTTGCAGAAGAGAGCCTGAAGGAAGAAGGCAGCCCTCTGCCTCAGGATGACACTGGCATTGTTCCTCACTTTGCAAAGAAAAAACTGTGATGTGGATGAACTGGAAGAGCCATAAATGAGTGAATGATGATACTTTTTTTATTTCTATGATATAACTGTCAATTTGCACTGTACAGAGGAGGGGAAATAAAGAGCATGGAACATGCATCTATGCCCAGAGTGCCATTAAAAACCAAAATGCCTGAAACTGTTTCCCACGGTGAAGCAATGCTGGCATATCTGTAAGAAGTGGAGCAATTCTTTCTCACAGTCTGCGTGCTGGGAGTGGTTTCCTAGATTAAATCAGAATTCTCAGGGATTCTTGAAGTTTTAATTCTGATGTGACACATCAGGTCAGGCAGAGCATTTAGAAGCACTCAGCATCCTCCAGTGGATGCTGGAAGGAAAGGAGATGTGACTATAAATAGGCTTTAATGTTGCTTAAAATATCTTCAGCCATTTCACTCATTGCCCCAGTGAGAAGTAGGATTTGCATAGGACATCTAAAGCCATTGTGCTAATACTAGTCAGTAGATGGCATAACATAAACCCCATCAGCATCCACCTCCATGTGTCTTAGAGCTTGGTGAACTGATGAAATGTTTGTATTGTTAAGCACTGTGTTGTGCCAATACCAGGGGAGCCATAGTCTGTCCCAGGGACCTCATAGCCTGAGCCCAGCACTGAGAGAGCAATTTGAATGTGCTGACAGCTGACCTGCTCTGCTCTTCAGCATTGTCCGTGCTGTGATCAGGATGTTCTCCAGGTACTGCTGTGTTTGAAACGCTTCTTTTTGATAACTATAAGGGTGCCAACTTTGAGTCTTACAGACTTGAAACTCTCACGAGAGGCTTTTTAAATGTTCGGACCATGTCTCTTTTAGACATTTACTCAAGATCCTCGCTTTTGGGGTCTTTTTGTTGTCTTTCAAGCTTGCTTTTCCTCAGCTTGGCAACGCCGAATTTTCCTGATTTTCATGGAAAGATGCCAGATTTTTAGTATTGTTTTTGTACTTTATTTCCCTGCATTTTTTAAGGTGAATACAACAACTGATGGCTCACAGAGCGCTGCACTGAGAACACAGGATGCACCAGCAGCTCTGGCGTTATTATAAGCTATTGTTTCTGCCCAGTTGTTGCTTAGTGTTTTGCAGAGTCCCTTTGAAATGTACCGTACAAGTTTCTGGTTCTTTTCAATAGGGCTTTGTGTAGTAAAGTGAATACGTATGCAAACCACTGCCAGAATTGATCCCGGAGTTATGCTTTAATAAAGTGCCCCACACAATCTAGACAGATGGGGATTTGCAGACGTATTTCCACTCTTTGCCTGACCCTAGTATCTGTCACAGTCTGTTCTGTAAAAACTGCTGGTGCTGGATGTCCTGTGTAGATGTTGTACAGAGGAACTAGTTTCCCAGAAGGGGAAGCCATCCCTAAGAATGACATGGATGTTGCAAAGTGTGGCTAAAGTGCCAAAACTGCTTCCACCAAAGTATTCCTTCCATTATGTCTTGTGCCAGCAGCCATGCTCATTCTCTGAAGTACCCTGTAGTGTGTCTCAGAGGTGCCTGGTGGTGTTGCCTGAAGCCCTGTTCCATTTCATGGCCTGTGCCTTCCACTCCTTTTTACCAGAGATGGGTTCAGATTTCATATTTGGAATTCCTGCTTCTTGCAAGCTCAGGGATTCTTTGCATCCCAGATTCAGATATGGCCTATCCAAAAGACAAGGGGAAATTAAAAACATTACAGCCTAAATCTTCCTTTGTCCAGACTTGAAGTATGTTAAGACTTGGGTCCATCTGTCATTTAAAACAGCCTTTGTGTGTGTGTGTGTTTTTCTCTATGAGGAAGAAAAAATAGTAATATAGCAAACCAAGTATTTCTGACTTCATGGGCTGGGTTTTCTTTGACTGTTTGTTTTTCACATTGCAGTGAAATTTGAGCACAGGGCTGTTAGGGCAGGAGCTTGTATTGCACGCTGTAAGATTACGAAAATGGCAGTAAAGATTGTGCAACTGTCCTCTAAAGCACAGTCTCAAGCTGGTCATGTATTGCCTGAATGTGAAGTTCCCTTCATGCCCTTCAGCACAAACTGAGCACAAGGGGAGGAAATCACTACAAATGCAAGCATCACATCTTTGAAGCTAACCCTGCTATCAAACTGGGGCTCTCACCGGCCTAATGGGAGCTTGTTAGACCATGTGGTTAAGCTTAATTGGATGTGAGACATAGCTGACTGTATATCAAAGTCATATGCCTCCAGCAACTTTATCCCCAGGTAACCTCAAATGAGAAAAGTATCGCTGTTATTATTCTTTATTTGTATTGCAAGAGAAGCTACAGGTCCACTGCCTTTATTATAGGCACGGCACAAATCCACAATAAAGACTTTCCCAGGCCAGAGAGCTTCAAATCAGACTTTCTGAAAACAGACAACAGGTGGATACAGGCAGGCAGGGAAAGCAGTAGGTAACCATGAGATCTTGACTGGCAGCAGAAGAATAATTAACATGAATTTTTACCCAGGGGCTTATTTTTGGATGTGCAGGAGATGATTCAAACTCCTTTCCCCCTCTTCTGGTTCTGAACAGGGTTTGATCTCATTATTCAAGCTTGCATATTTAACCTCCATGGGTTTTTTATTTGCCTGGCCAGTTGCATTAGATACACAAAATCCCTTCCAGAGAGAGGTACCCCTCAGTCTCCAGTTGCTTAAATTTTGGTCTCCATGCAGGGCTCCATAAGCTGAAGCAGGAGCTGTCCTGGCTCCAGATACCTTGTTTGGGTCATGGGTACAGGCCCTTGCTTGCCACTGAGGAAGGAGGAGGCTCCAGATGGCATCTCTGCCCTATATAGTTTCCTCTTCTGGAGGTTGATGACTCAGGTGAGTGATGCAGGTGCAGTGCCCTGCCCCACAGACATGATCAGACCCAGATGTTGGTAGAGGTGGTTTGGACACCCCATCCTTTGGGCTCTGTCCTGACACAACATCAATCTGCAAAATCCTGTGTATGGCCAAACAGGCAATTCCCCTTCTGAAAAGGTCCTTTCTCCCCCTAGAACTCAACCTTTAAAAGCAGTTAAAAGCAATACCAAGTCTCAATGAACTCCTAATGATCCCTCTGGTTTGCAGCCTGATGCACTTTGAGGACTCAGAGTAATCTTCCCTCTCCGACAGGCCCATCATGCAATGCTGACAGGCACTCAACTCTACTACCTGTTCTGCTGAGGAAGGCCACTGTAGGCAGCAGTTACCTTTCTCAGCTTGTGTAAAAATGTGTTGTTTCTTTTGGTTTATTATATTTAAAATATTGATTTTTTTTCTAGTTGGCATAATTCATCATCACTATAATCCACGCTGTTTATTAATACATATATATATATTTATATATATAGCACAAAGCAGGCTCAGGTCTAGCCAAACAGATATTGATATTTAACAAGGAGCTTCCTTAATATACACAAACCATTTCAACACATCTCAACCAAAGATTGCACTTTTTAAATAGGTATTATGTTTTTCATCTTTGTGAAACCTGTATTTGATCTCAAAGAGTCTTTAATGTCAATCTGCAACTTACTTTCTTTGAAGTAAAAAATGAAAGAATTTAACATTTGCCCCATAAGATTAGACAAAGTTTTATATTGGCTTTAACACTAAATTAGTGTTGGGCTGGTTGCATTCAGGGTTTTTCTATTCTCTAAGGATTAAGGCTGTGATTTGTCGAATTATACTTGAACTGGACCAGATGCACTATTTATTGAGCTTATATAATCTTGTTTATTTAAGTTTTGGCTTGTAAACAGTTGGAATTTGTTAGTACTTGTTTAATGATGTAGGAACTGTCACCAATATTAACTGATCTGTGTAACTGATTGCAAAGTGTTTCAGTTTGTGTTTCTTAAAAAGAAAGATTTTAATAAAGAGAATTATAAAGCATATGCATTGGTGGGCAGTTGTCCAAGCAGCAACATGCTTCCAGCATCCCAGGGGATCTATAAAAACCAAAATTCATGAAAGATGGAGGGTAAAAAGGAGGGAGGAAAACGTTTGCATTTAAATATAACTTGTAGAAGTTGTGATTCTGACCAGGTAGCTCCTCCTGTACGGACTACAAGTGGTTGCCATTGCCTGGTGCTGGTGCTGAACACATCTCAGCGGTTCACTCTGTAGTTGTTATTAATGGCTATTACCCACTCCTGTGGCTCTAGGTATGTCCTCTCTTCCCTTTTCATTTGAAATGAACTGGCCAAGCTGTCTGCCCTTGGAAACAAGGGGAAGATGGTGAGCTGCCTTTTCTCTATCTTCATTCACATTGTCTTCTCATCCTTCTGAACTCACCATATAAACTCATCCCCAGCCAAGCACCTTCTCCACCTCATCTCAACCTAAGTGCCGCTGTCTGCCCATTTACCCTCTTTCCCTTGTGCTCTCCCTCTGCCTTTGCTGATTTTATCTCTTTTTAGCAGACTGTCCTCCCCAGTTCCACAAGGAGCTTTCTCGCTCTCTGGCTTTCTTCCTGGCTCACCTCCATCACCAGCAACCGGAGCTCCTGGGAGGAAATACTCGGCCTCAGTCAGGGTGACGTAAAGACATGCTTATACTAAATATTTAAAGAATGCAATGAGGACAGAAGCCAAGGGGAAACTCCACCACCAGCTTTGATGAAAACACCAGGAGGAGAACTGAGACAAGGCAACATTCAGTCCGGTGCAAGGCAAGGCAAGGCAAGGCATGGGCCATCAAAGCATGAGCTATGCTCCCCACCAAATGCTAAGGGAGGTAAATGGGTCTGTTTACCCCACTGGATGGGTAGGGTAATAGATCATGGGGAAAAAGATTGGCACTCAGGTTTTCTGACTCTGCAGTTCACTAAAAGAGTGCTTTAATTGTCTTTTAAGTAGCCATTTTGCAGCTGAAGCACACATGTAATGTATTTTAACCACAAATGGTTTCAGTTCTTCTGTCCTGGATCACTGAAACCTTTGTACATGTGATCTTAATACCATCTCCTCACAGCTGTGAATCTCTCTAGAAATCAGGCAAATCAATTTTGTAAGCATTAACTTGGCATCACATATCTGTAACAAAAAGTAAATCTAAACCGTAGTGTTCAAAGCACAATGAATTTCCAGTCCAGATTTTGTCACACTGAATTTTCTTGGTGGAAAGGAGAACTCAGGTGTGAAAGGCTTCACAAATGAACACTATCCTGTACCCAAATATCAGCTTGGCCTTTAGACACAAGGCTGTGACCAGCGTCACTTGGGCAGACAGGCCGTAGCCCAGCATCCTGCCTGACCCATATCACAGACTGGGTCAAGGCTGTTTGAAAACAGTCCTCCTTAGGTAGCAGGGCTGTGCAAAGAGCTGGGGACAATGCTGCCTGCTCTGGATGAGGCCGTTACAGGGTTAGCCATGGACACACCTCCCTGATGCAAGCGGGGCCAGGGTGATGGGCAGCTTACTGCACACAGCAGGCACCAGCATGGCATGAAGCAGTCTCCCTCCGCCTGCTCTGCAGCACTGATACAGCCCAGGACTCTGCTGTGTGTGTGCAGGTGGCAGTGAGGGCAGCCCCACAGAACAGGTTTGCCTTTGCTTACTGATCTCTGCCAATCTTTGCTTATCTGTGTCAATACGGTGAGCACTTCCTGTGTGCTTGGCTTGCCTGATGCAATGCTTGACGCCATGGGAGTATGCAGTATGTATTTGTGGAGGAGAAGTTCCCCCAGTTATGGAGAAGAGAGGGACTGGGCAAGGACTAGGGATTCTCCCTGTAACATCTTAGTGGAACTGGGTAAAACAGTGCAGTGACAAAACAGATCTTGCACAAAAGAAATATCCATAAGGATCAGCCTTCTCATTGCAGGGCCTGAGCTGGCCTTACCAGCCTGGTGGTCAGGTATCCCATCCACCTCACCTCCCCTTTGCTTGCCTTCAGCAGAGCTACAGTGTGCTACCGTGCTGGAAATCTGCCCTAATCTTTATGAAACACACAGTCTTGTACTAACCTAATATATTCACAGCACCATGGAAACGTGACTCCCAGATGCTGTGGTGAAAAAAGCAGAGTTAGTTTCAATCTCTCCCTTCCTAGCTATCCCCTTTTACTGCCAACATGAGGCTCAGGAGGGCCCTGCTGGGCATCTCGGGGCCTTGGGAGCAGGCAGGGGAGGGATGGAGCCACCGGGATCTGTCTTCCACACTGGGAAAATGGTTTTCTTAGGGCACATCTCCACACAACTGTATCAGCCTACTGCAGGGTGAGATTTCGAATCAGATGCCCAAGGTGATTAAAGCCAGTCAGCGGCCTCAGTTCACATTGACATCATTCTGGTTAAAGGGCTGTCTGTCAGGAGCAGCGTTCAGCTACCTGTAGTAGCTGCATTAAAACTGAAATAGGAGCATACGTCAGTTTTTAATTAACTGGGTCAGATTTGAGCGAGTGGGCATGTCCAAAAGCTCTTTGTGAACTAGAAAGCTGCGTGGGACAAGCTGAATCCAGCCTATTAAATGTTTAAATAATTGCCAGGCAGAGTCTTGGCCAAGATTCCTCAAGGTAAGACAGCAAGTATCAACCCTGGGTCAGAAGGCAGCTTTTCCAGCCTGATTTCTTCCCAGTGCCTTAGAAATGAAGGTTCCTGTTTGTAAGCTGTCCTCCCCTTATTCCTGAGCCTTGTTTGAGGACATGCATGTTAGCTCCTGCTTCCTCAAACACCATCTTGATGTCTTTAAAGGACACAGGAAGCATGTTTTGTTTGTGGATTTCTTCTCTGGCTGGGCTGTGTTTGCATTGCAGCTAGTTTATCTTTGGCAGATAGCAACGTGTTCTTGGCAGCAAACACTCACCTTGAGCTCAGGGGGTGTAGCCACACCGTGTTTTGCACACCTGCAGTGGGGAACTAGGGGAAATTTGCCTGTTTGTATCACAGCTGAGATGTTAAAACCAGTTTCACAGCACTGCTGTTACTGCTTTGGAGAGGCCGTAGCTGCCAGGAGCTGTGCAGCGTACATGTGTGCATCATAGAATCAGAGGGGTTTGGGTTGGAAAGGACCTTAAGACCACCCAGTTCCAACCCCGTGCCATGGGCAGGAACACCTCACAAAGACTATATTGCCCAAGGTTCTATTCAACCTGGCCCTGAACACTTGCATGAGCAAGCCTTGTGCTGCCCAGTGTGGACTTTAGCAAGGAGCAGCTGGCACTCGGACGTACTTCACCAACATTACAATCACAAGTAGTATTGTTTTGGTGTGTGCTCAAGTTGAATTTCTAAACTCCTTATTTACCCTATTCGCTGTTACTTCCTGTAATGCTCTCTGTGCAGGTATGAGCTGTGCTGACAAGCTCGCTGCACTGAGGCACACACAGGGGCTGGTATTGGTGTTCACCAAGGCGCCCTTGCTACAAAGTGCAGGGTCTCTGTGCACAAGGCAGACCTTAACCAATCGTGCTTGCAGCAGATTTGGCTGACTAAACAGAAAGTATGCTGAGACCAACAGGAAGAACAGCCCAGGTCTGCCCTGATGCTAATGGGGGTCAACACCAACTCCTGCCGGACTACTCCAGCACCTACTACCGTCTGATTGCAACTGGGAAAGATTAACTCAGGAGGATTTGCTAGGTATTAGTCTGCCAAGAGATCAGCAAGGCAGTCAGGATGCTGTAAATGACCCCAGCAGCCTTCTGCTTTATTCGCCTCACAAATTTACCTTGTTGGAGGTGAGGGTGGGGGACAAAGGGTGTTTTAGTGACACAGGGTAGGGAGCTGCCACTGGATGTTCCCTTCTTGTGCCGAACAGCTGCTGTAGGGGCGCATGAAGACCTGGCAGTGCCTTGTGTGACTGATGCCAGGCTGTGTATGAAATGGACCCAAGAGGTCTGAAATGAATTAGTAGGATTCAGTTCATGGGTTTTTCCCACCAGCAAGCTGATGTCCCTGTGACTGCGTGTTTCTAGGCTGTGAGTTACCTGTTCCTCTGCTCTTACCTTCCTGTAAAGGCAGATGCTGCTGCTGTTCAGTCACTGGCATGTCTCTGCCCAAATCCCCTCCATGGGGTCTGATCCCAAAACCAGCGGTGGGGTTGCACTGAGGGCTACTTGAACTTCAAGGTAAGTTAAGTACTTGTTTGAAACAGCATCAGGTGCAAGCAGTGCAAGAAAGTGAAATTAACATAACCCATCAGAAATACAGTTTGGGTACATTCCTCCTACGAGCTGCTCCATCTCCCTGCACTCAGGGCATGTTTGCACCATGGCAAGGAATGGCATGAACTCACTTTCATGAATTACTTCTTGTCAGCCAAGCAAAGTGGGAAGTAAACGATGTTTGATTAAACCACCATGCAGGTGGTCTAGGCGAGTGGATGTTAGCTATGTCCACCAGGAGTTAGCTGACACACTAGCACCTCTGTGGTATCTTGATTGCTTGTGATCTTGCAAACATGCCTGAAGATGCAGACAGTATAAAACAGAGCAGTGCTTATGAGGTTTCTGAAGCTCAAATCTGCTTGTATTGGGTTTTGGAAGCTTTCAACAAAGACCACCCACTGCAATGAAGAGGAATCCTTTCCCTGAAATGCAAGGGACCAAGACACAGATTCAATCTCTTTCAATGATAGAGTGATTGAGTAGTTAGGGTTGGAAAGGACCTTAAGATCATCTAGTTCCAACCTCTCTGCCATGGGGGGGTTCTATGCCCTTTGATGATCTTGTGGAGCCTTTGAATTCCTCTTTACCTACAAAAGGTAAAGGAGTTCCTGGAGCAAAGAGATCCTCCTTTCTGAGAGGATATATGTCATTGAGGCTCCACGTCTTTAAAGATTCAAGGTGAGTGTTGTCGTAGGTTGCTAAAATAGTCTTTTCCCACCGCTTTCCTCATGTCAGCATTTCTGGAGCTCCACTGCGTTGCGGCTGCTGTTGTTATGTAAGGATTTATGAATGGCTGCAAAGTTCAAAGGCATACTGGCAACCCCAAGTCCCAAAAAGCCAGGAGTCAGCCCGAGCCCTGCCCCGTTTCCCAAGGAGTTGTTCGCCAACTATTTTCCTGACTTTTTTTATTACTAGCCCACGAACTTTGGGATCTCTTTATTCACCTCCCAGCTTTTTGAGCATTTAGGTTACTCTAGTTTCATGCTTTCAAATCTTTCATCCCCAACCTTGAGGGCTAGGGACATACTTTGTTTATAAATGAAAGTTGCAATTCCCTTGTTGCAAGGAGCTGGGATTTTAGGATATGTTCCCCAAAGCCTAAAAGTTGTGATAAAATCACAGGAGTTGCCAGCAGTGCAACAGAGTCTCCTCTGTGTGGAAGGGGAGGCACTGGGCTGCAGCAAGCTGCCAGCATCACTGGCTGCTGTCGTGGTAGTGAGTCAAATGAGAATAACACTGTGGTTAAACATCAGCTCTGCTGAAGCAGATAACCTCATCTGCTCCTCGCTGCAGTGCTTCACAGAAGCGCTGCCTTTGTAATCCTCTGGATTAGTGTCCACACTCAAACTCTCTGCCCCAGCAGGCCCCTGCACCCCACAGGGCACATCTGAAAGTATAAAGCCCTCTCTGGGATACAGAGGAGGCCGGTGCCAGCCCGGCACCTCCTGGGACACGTGACTGTGGCTGCATCCAAACCAGGAGCATTTCAGCCCAAGCGATCTTCCTTTCTTCTCTCCTTCCTCTTCCCTGTTGCTCCAATTTCAGCTCCGTGCTGCCTTTCACGTAGCCCCCCTCAGCTTGAATCAGATCCCTTTTGTCTGTGTTGTCAACACAGCTGTTTAAATCCCTTCCCCCAAATACCCCTGCTTTCCAGAAAGCTTCTGCCTGCGAGCGCCAAGTGCTGTTCCGGGCTTGTGGCTTTTTGTCAGGTCCTGGGCTAAGCTCAGATTCCTGTTTGGACCAGCATGAGGTCAAAATGGAAACAACCTCAGGAAAATCCTCCACTTCAGCAAAGCCTGATGCTCACTGGCTGCACAGCGCTGGCTGCCGCAGCGCTCCAGCCTGAGACTGACAGGCAATGCAGAACGAAGCAAATGATTAGAGTTATTAAAAACGCTTTGCAATTATACAGCACCTTTTCATCTGGAGATTTCAAAGCTTCGTAGCACTCACACAAAGTTACTTATTATCCCCAGCGTTTAGCAGAGTCAGGAAACGCAGGAAAGCAGCTAAGTGACTTGCCTTAGGACATGCAGTAAGCCCGCATCAGATGGGAACTCGGCCCTGAAGTGCTGACTTCGTGGCTCATGCCCCAACGTGAGGACACACCTCACCCTCTCCTGTGCCAGCAACTTGAGGGTGCAGAGGTGGGGGAGCGCTTGGCCCACCAGAAGGGTGAGCACCACCGTTCCTAAGCACTGTAAGCAGCACCGCCATTCCTAAGCCTTACTCCTTCCCTTGGCAGCCTCATGCACACTGCCAAGGGGCTATTGAGGGCTCTGTTGTGTCTGACGCTGCAGTCCAGCTTGTTACAGCACAGAGTGGCCAAGTCCATGGCAGACAACGACCTGGAGGGCAAAGTGTGGTGTGGTGTACCCCTGGACTGAGCATGGTCACCACAGCCCCCATCTCCACCGTGCTCCATCCAGCCCTGTGGCATACACACATGGAAGACAACAAGGACTTTCCTTGTCAGGGGAGATCTCTAGAGACACTGCAACCCTGATACTCCAGAGCACGCTAGGCAAGAACTGGTGATGACCAGAGGTGGTTGTGCTTTTATCTGCAGTGCAGTCACACTAGCCAAGCCTTGGCTACAGGGAAGGTGCAGCAGCACTGATTTCCTCCGGATCTGGTGGTCCAAGCCTGCCAAGGAGCCCAGATGTATGCGCAGACACCTGCCAGGAGATCAGAAATACATTCTTCTGTATTGTTAGGCTCTGTGGCTGGCTCAGGTGGCTCATGCACTGGTGACAAATCTCTGTGCCTTGCAGGAAGAGAGTTGAGAATGCTAAGCCCTCGCACACCAACACTCCTCTGACTTCAGCACAGTGCTGGGTCTCTGGGTCAGTGTGTCAGCAGGGACAAAAGCAGAAGAGGGTCCTGAAGAGGAAGAGTGAGGGGAGACAACCAGAAGAAAAAGCAGATGTGAAACAGGGTGAAGAGAGGCAGGCACAGCTCTAGACCTCACTGGCCTTGGCTGAGTCTCCTGGCCTTGCTGAGGTAAAACCCCTTTGCAGCGTTTTACACTAAAGATGACTTGGACAGTTCTATTTTTAAGGTAAAAAAAGAAACAACACATTATTTCTAAAAAGACTAACTGAACCACTTCTGCCTTTCCAACGTGTTGCTGAGGTTTACTCAAGGAACACCAGGAAAATCCACTTGGGTCAAGTTTTTTCCTAGCAGAATTGAGATGCTTCAGTATTTAGCGACAAACAGTAGCCTGCTTAAAATGTTATATGCCTGCTATCAAGGCAGGCTTGACTGACACAGCTTCAGACTTCCAAGGGGTGTATTTAAATATATAACAGGAACTAATCCATACAGCCAGCTTTCCTTAGGAGCTCTGGGATTTATGTGTCCAAACTTTACTGCAATGAGATTCCAGGATTGGGGATAAAACTCTAATTAATTAAGCATAACTTTACTGGGGATAAAACCAAGGCAAGGAGAAAAACTTGAAGACAGAGGTTGCAGCTTGGTATCATTTCAACCTCAGAAATGATACTAAGAATGAGCAGTCATCACAAGGAATCATTTTAAAAAGCAAAATATCCCACTGGGTGTAAAAGCTAAGTCTCAAAATTGAGTTGGGGTTTTGTCTTTTAAAGGATATTAATAAAAATGGGAAAATGTTTTTCCTGGCTGTATATGGCTGAAGAAAACACAGAGGAAAAAGAGAGATTATATGGGATAAAGGTTAATGTGTATTAGGTATGTGCAAAACCCAAACTCATGCTTTGCCTCAACTTTCACTGAAGATGTCAATCATGTGGCTGCAGATGAGAAGGATAATGGGATGGGGGTATGAAAATGTTCATGGCCAGGATAGAAGCAAATCTCAGGGCTCCTTCCCGCACTTAAGGCAGAGGAACGGGCTGATCAGCATGCCAGAGCTCTGGAAGAACTGGCCTGATGTCTTTAACAGGTCCCTCAGTCAGGGAGAGGAGCACAGTGAACCTGTACAGAAGTGAACTGATTGGGACAAGAACAGGCATGAAGATTTCAGCTTAATAGTATATGGAAAGCTTCAGGAAAAATGGTAAAGCAAAGGCTAGCAAAAGAGAGGGAGGTAAATGGCATGAGATTAAATGGGTTTATCAGACCCATTTATCTTTCTTGGGTAAGGCAAGCTGCAAGCCATTTGCTTAGTGAAGGAAATGGGGTGGATCTCACCTATCTAGACTTGAATTGCACATTTCATATGGTGCCATGTGGAAAAGTCTTAAGAAAAGGGAGAAGTGATTTAGCACGAGGTTTAAACCCCATAAAGATCTGCTGTGAGAGCAGCAGACGGCTATCAGGCTGGAGGGCACTTACCAGGGGCATATTAAACATCACTCCTGGAGATCTAGTAAAGTGCTTTTGTAAATGAGCTTGGCACTTATGTTAGTGGGGAACTGGTGAAATTGCTGATGACAGAAAATATGAAGCAACCTCAGGACAAAGGAGGCTTGGGATATTACACAGAAAAAAGCAGTCGGCAGCAGAAAGCGGTGGTCATAGGCACAAATGACTGAATCCTTTCCTACAAGCTAGTTGACAATTCACACTTCGATCACCAAATAACTGACTTGCCAACAGTCCTGAGAGGCAGCAGGAGAGGTGCAGCGCAGGCTCAGCAAAGGCTGGGGTGTGCTTCAGGAGAAGCTATCTCACTTCACTTTGCAAAGAGAATGCTGAGAGAAGGAGGATTTTCTCTGTATTAATACTCCTGGGAAAAGAGAGGGAAGAGCTGATGGCGTGGAGGGTCGGTGCTGATACAGAAGAAATGATCAAAAATAGACGTCAGAAATTTTGGGTACTGAGCTTCCGACAGTGTGGTTCTGGAATAGCCCCCCCATTGCAGGCATGCATGCAAAAATATGAATTCACTTTGAGGATGGAACTTGGTAAGTTTACAAAAAGGATTATATCACACAGTTCCTGTGATGATAGGAGACTGGTAGCACAGAAGTTTCTGCCAGTCCTATGCACAAAGGTAACTATTCTGTAGCCCTGTCAATAGAAATATGGAGCATGTGATTATACACACACAAAAAGCAGGCACATGATTTATTAATCACAAGACCTCAGCTTGTCAAATAATAATTACAAGGCAATAACACACCTTGTTTTAATAAATGGTTCCCTAGGATTTTCTCCCACAGTGAACCAGTGAAAAAGGACAATTATTCAGAGGTAAAGGCGGTATTTCATGTTTCTGGTTGTTAGCTCTTAAATGAACTCACTGTCTGGATCTCTTAAATCAAGCACTCCCATTTTTCTGCACATTTCACAAGTTCAGCCCTTTCCAGTAAAGCTTCTTTTCAGATGCGTGGTTGCCTTTTGTTAAGGCAAGAATGAACAGATGACAAGTGCAGCACAGAGGAGACATGCCTGGAACAGTTTTACAGAGCAAACCCAATTCTAACACTTCTGCCAGGAGGGTGTACTCAGAAATGTGAAGAGGGAAGGCTTTTTGTGCAATGTGAGGGGCAAGTCCTGGAAAGCCACAACAAAGACAGGCAAGCTGCGGTTTGGGAAAGTGTTATCCAAAGCCATCACAGCGGGTGACACTTCAGTCTCCATGTTCAGGCAACCATATGGTGATCCCCTTCCACCCCTCCGAAGGGTTCCTATTCTTGACAGGCACTGCACACACAGGTCTTCAGCACAGCCCCATTCCCAGCTCACGCATGGAGCTGCAGGAGGATGTTCAAAAGCAACTCTAATTACTGAGCATTAAAAAACAGCGAAGGCGTGATTTACTATCCTTTCAACCCAGGGCTGACGCTGCCTACTGTAGAATGGGATTGCTGCGCTTGCAGTTCATTTTATGAAGGCACCTTTGCAGAAGATGCAAAACTAAAAGTAGGCTGAAGGAAGAGAAAGCAGAAGGCCAAGAAACAGGCAACTGAACGGAGCAGATTGATTTAACAGATAGGATACATTTCTTGCCATGTGCATTATGTGTGGCAATTTATATTCCAAGTGGCACAGTAACAGACTCGACTGTAATCAAACAGCACTGCTGAGGTGTCAGGAGCACAGATGCTGCCTATCGAAAATATTTAAAACAGAAAGTATAACTCTGAGAAACCCCCAGTGAGTGGAGCGCAATGAGAATGATCTGTGATGTTTATAACCCAACACTCTGCTTTGCTCTGCTCTCTGCGGTCCGGGACCCATGTGAATCACGGCAGCTGCAGCTCAGATAAACCCTGATGAAAAGGAAAGGCCAGCGGCAAACTGTCCCGAGCAGCCCGGAGACACCCCGCGCCTATTGTGCACCAGAGACTGGACAGGGGGAAGGGCTGCTCCACGTGTTTTGGGGCACTTCAGCCAATGGATTCCTCCCCTGGGTGTTACGGGAGGGCTTGGCCAGCATGTGAAAAAGGGAGGGGAGAGTTTGAAAACAACCCAGCAGGCTCTAAGGAAGGAAGGCAGATAGAAAGTGACCTGCTCGCCTCCGTGCAAGCCTTCTGCTCAGGTGACTGGCGGGGTTAAGGGTGGGAGGTGCTGGCGGGTCTCCCTTGGCACAGGTTGGCGTGGAGGAGGTCCTGGGTGCAGGTAACCCCGGGATGCAGGTGCTGGGGAGAGGATGTTGAAATGCACAGCCCGCATGGGTTGTCTCGAGCTGCAAATGGGCCAGAAATGGTCAAAAGAGGGTGGTTTCTTTTTCTATGGGGGGAGGAATTCTGTCCTTTCGTTTTTATATGAATTTTGGTGGTATGTTTATTAATATGGCTGGGGGAGGGAGGCTGGGAGAGAGGAAGCAGGGCTCTACAGCTCAGAGATCAGCATGTGATCAGCTGTCTTTACAATATTGCAGGCGGTTTTGAGGTTAGAAAGGCAAAAAGAGGTGATATCTTTGAGCAGACTGGTTTGTAACAATGCACATAATCTGTCATGCACATCAGACCCTTTTCAGGTCACAGTGTTTTACAAATCAGATAGTATGCACAGACAAATCTAGACTAGATTTTCAGTGATTGATAACCCAGCTGCTAACAGAGAAATTCAGTAGAAGAAAGGAAAACCACACCATTTTCTTATCTGGAGGTATGCTGGATGGTTCAGGGGTTTTAACCTTCTTTTGATAACAGCTTTTGGGCCTCTTGGAAATGACCCAGTCTTAAATTTTACCAGAAAACCCTTTAGCAGTTTTCCACGGTGCTTTAACATGTATAATCGGCATGATGCACTGAGTTGGTATTTTGTGTCC
Source organism: Forpus xanthops (assembly GCA_032466535.1). Lineage (NCBI taxonomy): Eukaryota > Metazoa > Chordata > Aves > Psittaciformes > Psittacidae > Forpus > Forpus xanthops. The sequence continues at coordinate 16,781 of JASSUY010030214.1, forward strand.
TCTTGTGCAGGTTCTGGTTAGTTCTGTTTCAGTTTCTCTGACACCTATTTCCTCTTCACTGAAAAACCTTTGTAAAGCCCCTTTTCTGCCCTGCAAAGGAAGCTGGATAGCACGGTCTGTTTGCTTGGTATGTGCAATGGAGGTGCATAGAGCAAATGAGATGTTACTTTTTGATTGATGGGGAAACAACATCTTTTGAGGCTGCCTCTAGGTTGCATGTGAAAGAAGTCCTGTGTGAGCATGCTGAAGTGTCCTGACTTGAAAATGCCTGCAAACTTAGTGTCTTCATGAACAAGAAAGGTTTTCTTTCTGTCATTTGCCTGATGGGGAAAGGATTTATCATTAGAAATACAGCAATTGTGCTGCACATTCTTTTAACTGATCACTGTTGGTTTAATTCTTAAACCAAGTTTTGATGATTCATGCAGAGCTGGGCCAGTAAATTAAATCAGAGGAAAATTTGGCTCTTATTTCAGTCAAAAGTACACCGATTTGGAGTAAATTATACTGGAAAAAATATGTAAAAATACTATAAAATTCAAGCCATCATCTATTAATTGAGGAGGATTCTCTTGTTGGCAGTTGAAATATCCTGCAGTGCTGAAGTACTAAAGCAGAAGGGATCTGTATTTGCTTCCCTCATACCACTGAACTGCTATTGCTTGGCCTCTCCAGAATGAAGAATTACAGTGAGAAAACAAAGGGTTAGCTGAGTTTTGAGGGGAAACTGTGAATGGAGGAAAAATACATGAGGATGCAGGGAGACTCTTGTCTCTAATTAGGTGTCTGGCCTCAGGCGGTTCATACAGAATAAACAGGGTCAATGTAAACTAAACTAAGGCAGAACGTTTGTAAGGTTGTAGGTGGGTACGGTTTAGCTGAATCTGCGCTGGGTTTAACAGTTCCAGCAGTGTGGAAGGTGGCTGCAGCACATTTGGATTGCTTGGACAGCGGGTATCTTGTTTGCCAACTGTAGGCCAGTTGTGTTTCCCTGTCCCCCTGCCCAAACCTCTGTCCTGAGACACCAATGAAGAGAATATCGGGGGGTCTTGTATGAAGAGAGAGCAAAAGGTCCGAGATCCTCATGTTAGCAACACAAGGAACAGGTAGCATGTTATTTCTATGATGGTTTTGGTGCAGAAAATAGATTTCCTATTAATGGAGGAGATGCTGGTGAGAAGGAGGCAACCACAGCCGTCAGGGTTTCTTCAGGTCTGTCACTGCAAACACCCAGACATCGCCTCACAGTTCTCTCACATCGTGGCATTCATCGTCAGATATGCCCTAAAACCGGTCAAAGGCGTTGCTAATTAACACTAGTGAGCCTCCTGAGGGTTAAGAAGTCAGGATATCATGGCAGGCACACTTTCGTGGCCGGACCGAGGTAATGTTGTACAGGGCAGTGTTAGTTGCGGGTCCTGTGCGTGCGGACAGCCCCAGAGGACACTTCCTCACACACCCACACAGCGTAAAGCAGCTTCATTTTAAGCAGCAGGTACGAAGGGCCCACAGGGCAAGAGCAGGAAGGAGCCAAGCCTCGCCACTTCTCTCATGCTCCCTCCAGCACCGAGGGACCGCAGCCCCCTTCTCCCCTCCCCGCACGAATGGCTCCTTCCTGCCCACCCCCCGACACAGGCGATGGTTTCTCCCTCTCTCCCCTCACTCCTTTTCCCGAGGGCCAGCCGCCCTCCCGTGCCCCTCCCACCTCCATCCCCGCCTGCTGATTGGCTGCGGCGGCAGGCGGGAACCAGCCAATCGGCGGCGGCAGCAGGCGGGAACCAACCAATCGGCGGCGGCGCTGGCGGCCGTGTCGCTGGGGCGAGAAAGAAAACAACAACAAGGGGGCGAGGGAGGGCGTGCGCGCGGCCGCGGCGGGAGGCGGGAGCGAGCACCGCCGGTAACGGCCTCTGCCGGCGGCTTCTGGAGGAGCGCGGCCCGGCCCGGCGCAGTGCGGGCGGCCCTGCCTCCTCCTCCTCCGCCTCCCCACCATCCCTGCGGGGTGCTGCCGCTGAGGGGGGTGCTCCTCTTCTTAGCTGACACCCCCCCCCGCGCTCGCTGCCGCTCCGCGTCCTGCCTCGGCCGCTCTTCCAGCCCCCGCGTCGATGTCAGTATTGCTGAGGGCGCCTTCCGTGAGGTGCGGGTGTTTTCAGGCAGCAGCCGGGCGTGGTGAGCGTGTGTCGGGCCTGTGCTGCCCTGCCGGTGTTTGGCAGTAGGGCCCTGTGCTCCCTTCGGCCTTTGGCTTTCAGTCACGCCCTCTGTTAAAGGCCGGAGTTGCTCCGCCATTGATTTCTTCCAGCGGCACGGGTTTTGTAGGGGTAGCTCAATCTTACGTGGTTGTACTTGAGTATGGACTCAGAACAGCTGGTGTTTGCAGGTCTCGAAAGCGTTGGTGATGGGGGGGGGGGGGGGGTCGCTTGATGTTAAGGAGATCAGAAAAATGGTGTAAGCTGCGTGAAAGTTCCTCAGGGGTGTTCTGTATAGGTGTAGGGTCTTGGTAAGATTTGGAAGTTTCTTCTGCGGTGTGTTTTGTTCTTAAATATTAATTACTGCTGTTTACCTGCTGCGGTAGAATTGCCGTGGTGGTGAGCACAGGGAGCTGAGTATATTCTATTAGTGGTTTTCAGAGATCCAGGAAATAACCCTAGTCTGCTGAACTGTTTAAAAAGTGCTGTTTATGTCAGTGCTTAATCTTAAGATCTCTCGCAGCATTTTTATGTTGTAGAAACTTGAATTCTGCCCATTTTGTTCCTGTATTATTTCCTTTAACATGAAATTTTGGGAAGCTTTAATGCATGTTTTCAAATTGTGTTTGGAGGCTACTGGTGGTTCAGGGTTGTAACTGCCTGTTATAACTATGAAAAATTTGAAGTGATGGTGGTTTTGCTATAGTGATAAAGAGCAGCATCCTGAAGCCCCAGTGGATGCATTGGCTTGAGTTAATGAGAGGGTGCATTGCTAAATTGAGAGCGTCTCTCCTTATCAGTATAATAGAATGAATTGTAAAGGCCAGTTATTCCATCGTCTTCGTCACAGATGAAACAGGGTGCCAAGTGTCAAAAAGACAGCATATGAAAGTTTTGGTGTTACTTACTGTGTTGCCATAGGTTGAGAATTTCAACTAGGATCTTGTTTGGAAGTATTCTTCCACTTTAAATTAGGTCTTGATTACAAGTGATGAAAATCGTGACTGTTACTTAATACAGGTTTTTGTCCTTTGTTTTCTTTTTCAGAGAGGTGGACAACTGATGGAACATTCCCCTAGGAAGAATAAAACTGTTCTTACAAGGTAGTTTGCTCAGATTAGACTGAAATCCATACAAGGAAACAAAATCAACCAACCAACAGTGACTGGGACCACTTGAGAACTCCTGAATGATCGGTTGAGGTAACTCAGGAAAATGCTTATTAAGAAGAAATGGTGTGGTGCAGGGAGGACTTGTTATTACACAAAGCTGTTAACTGTTTGGGTTGCTATTATGAAACGCAAACTCATGGCAGCTTGGTGCTGTGCCCTAAACGAGGTTTTTTTTATTGCCAACGGTCTGTGATGAATCATTTGCCATTAATGGGTCTGTGGTAGGCAAGTGGCCATAGAAGAGGAAAACAAGGGAAGAGAAGAAAAGGGGAAGGGAGCGCTGTTACTTGGAGTCACGAATGGTAAAATATCTTCAGGTCAGCAAAGAGGAAAAAAGGGGGGGAAAAAGGGAGCAAAAAAGAGTCGCTGCATTCTTACAGGCAAACACAAATGTCAGTAATATTAACAGGACTACAAAGTGAACTGTAAAAGTCTTGTTGGTGAAAAAACTGTATGAGGAGTTCTGGTCTGGCTTAATTTTTTGTGTACATGAAGGAAAGATGGATGATGCCATCTCCTCATAATGACATGGGGTAGTTTGTAGATTAGTAGCTGCTAGGAGGAGGGAGAGAGTGTCAGAAATGTTGAACTTTATCCTTTGCAGATTGGTGGTTGTGTGGAGTGTTTGAAGGGTGTTGCAGAAGCAAGGTGTGAAAGTTTGGCAGCTGTATATACACATACAATAAAGCTTAAAGACTGTGTCCTTGAGGGAGGAATGAAAAAAAGGCTTGTGTTCTAAGGGCTGGTCTGAACTTGATAAATTTGTTCCATTTTTATCAGTATAGTTCACGTGAAGAACATTTCTGTTGTGGATGCAATTATAACATTGGCACTGTATGCTCATATAGATTATCGCTTTGCAGACTAGGACAGTCTGAGTTGATAGAGGCAGCTTTTATCAACTAAAAAAAGCTGCATAGAGAGGGCTTTTCTCCTGGTGCCTCCTTTATAAGCAACAGAACTGATAGCTTCTCAGACATCCAAGCTTAGATAGGTGAGTTTGAGGGTGGTGTTGTCTCATGTTGCCTTACCAGGAAATTTTCAGTGGTTGCTAATAGCTAATTACAACTTAAAAAAAAAAGATGGTTTTGGATTGTATTTTGTGAGTGAAGCCTTTGCAGCTTTTTACTACTTTAAAATTTGGTTTAGTGCTTGTCTTCCCCTAAGCTTCTCTGTTTATCTTTAGGCCTTGGAAGGAAAGCGTTTAAGACTTTACATTTCACAGTCAGTCCTGTTAAGCAGCTATGGAACTAGAAAAGGACCACATTACTACTACCCCCACAGGTAGGTAATATTTTCAGCATTTTTTTACCTAAAATTGCTGACCTGAAGTGTTCTCTGTCAAAAGAGTTTATTACCTCTCAATTTTGTGACTGTGCTGGTTTAAAAAAAGTCATCAGAAATGCAGAATACAGTTATGTACTAGAGTATCCTCCTTGATTACATTGATTTCAAAAACTTAAAATTGTAAAGTTTACATTTCTTAATAGTGACTCTGGACTCATTATCATCTGACTTCCTGCAGTCCTGGTTTGAAAGAAAGAATAAACTCAAAATGTGTAGGTTCATTTGAGAGGTATAAATTCTCCTTTTATGTAGCTGTTAAGTTTAAAGTTAGAGAAAACAAATGATGAGAGACTCGAAGTGGGCTGGCACAGGAAAATATATGGAGTACATGTTAAGAGATTGTGCTGAATTTGACTAGTTTGTGCATATTACAGTTGCCTTTTGTAATGCATAGTCAAGTTAACAGAGTTTCATGTGGTTTTCTGTGCCTTCCAGAGGTTGTGATGATCCGCACTGACCTTCTTATACCTAGGAGGTTTTGTAGCTTTTAAAGGTTTTTTGGGAAAAAAAAAAAATCGTATATATGTTAAAATGGTATGTAATTGCAATTGAAGAGGACACATGCTCCATCTGACCCCTTACATTAAACCTTAATGTAGAAAATCTATTGCTCTTCATCATTTTAGAGTTATATTTGGATTACAGTTGGGGAAACTGCTAGATATCTAAAGTGACCTAATTTTGTCAAATGAAATGAGTGTGTAGGTAAGTACTTGCTGAATGCTTTGTTAGGTAGGTGACACCAGAAGAGCACAGTGTGCCTACTAGGCTTGGTAGCAGGGTAATAAAAGAAATTTGGGTAACTTTCAATACATAGTAAGCCAAGTCTTTATAAGGCTGTTATTGCTTATATATGCATATATGAAGGAGAAATAAGATCTGCATAATTTTTATGTAGTTCTTATACTATGACATCTGTTTAACCTATTCATTTTCAGCCCAGTGAGGTTACTAATAGTGGAAGGCCAGCTTATATTACTATGAAGAAAGAGGTTGCATCTGGAAGCAATAGTGTTGTATAAAAGACTAGTTTAGTAATGCAGTGAGAAATCCTAAGTCTTAGAGGCTGAATGTTTCCTGTGTAGGATTTCCTTTAGTCTTTGAACCTGAGATCAGGATTGTGTAAGGAGGTTGGACTGTAGCCTCCCCTTGTAAGGGTCACCACATTTAGGACTGACTTGTGTTAATGGCTGGCCATTTTGTTTAGAAACTGAGAAGTAAGTGCTCACTGAAAAGTGTAGTTCCTGGAGGGCCAGATGGCAGGTCTAAACTGGAAAAATTCATAGGAGAGTGGACATGAAGAAGAATTTAAATGCATTTGTCTGATTGTGCTGGTGGGGTCTCCCCAGGGAATGAGAGGAAGGAAACCTGTTTGGCTTTGCCTTTTTTTCGCCCTCTCTGCTAGCTTTATGGAAATCTCTCATTGTTTTATTAAAATGTTAGACAAACTGAGAAAGCCTGTTGTGGGGAATCTTTTCCTGGACATGGTGCATGCTTTTCTTTTTTAGCTTGCTGCAAGCGTAAAAGGAATGCTTTTGTGGGAGTAATGAGTGGAAAAATGAAGCTTAGGCTGGAATGGCTGCATTATTGTTCAGCTATAGCATTCGCATCTGTGAACAGTAATATCTAAATGTTGCTTCTTTGATCAGGAAGGAGGCAGTTGCATCAAACTTTCTTCATTTTTACTGTACTATCCTCTTTGATATAGGTACATACTTTGAGGTTGGAAATGTTTCATTAGTGCACTTTGCTTTCAAAACAATTTTTCATGAACCTGTTTTGGATGAAAAAGCAGTTCTGAGAAGTATTGCCAACTGAACATTGCTAATGAGAAGGTATTGGCATGGTGAAGTAATAAATTTAGCTAAGTTAAAATACAAATTCAAAAGGCTCTTCATATTCTGGGTTTATGACAGCTCTTCTATAAAGCAGGCTTGGCACAGCTGGAAAAGCAGCTTTCTCTATGTGTCTCATGACAGCACTTCCTAGGGTTGGGGCTGAAGGTTGTATTTTGAGACTACTGAATTCTCAAGAAAAGAAGGGCTGTGTAACAGAGCTGAGGCTGTGCCCTTTGTGTGTTTTTCAAATTTCAGGAACAACCAGGTTACTAACTGGGATGTAAATAGGTCTCCAGGTGCGTTTTTCTATCTTGATGGGTTAAGAAGGGTAAGAACTTACAAAGATTTTTGCTTATAATGCAGTCAGTAAGACATTCTATTGAATCATATGGCTCAGGTGGGGACATCCCACCTTTGTGAAATAAAAGACTTCAGATCCAAATTATAAATGTGCATTAACTTCCTGAAAGAGTGAAATGGTTGCACTTCCCAGTGCTCTGAGACACTTGCAGTTCCTCAAGTTGTGAGAGAGTGTTTTGTTGGGTATTGAACAGAGCTACTCTATGTAAAACAAACCTATTATATGATTGCACTAGGGAACAAACCATGGCCATTTTAGAAATCATCTTGACAGAAGCTACAGTGAGGGGCAATCCATAGAGAAGAAGAGAGATCATACTCTTCTGAAAGACTTTATTCTGAGTCCTTGTTACTGCTCTCCCTAATCTTTGGATTAAACAGCTTTTCTTCTTTTATAACTTTAAACACAAAAAAATAGTGATGGTTTTGTATTCTTGTAAGGCTAAATTATTGCTTTACCAGCTGTTGAACTGTATTTGAAATTCTCTCAATGAGGAGAATGTTGGTTGGTGATTTAGATGAATTTCACAGTGTCGACTAGTCTGTTAACATTACTGACTTCTGACAGAACTTACTGTATTGGCAGTTTTGTTTGTGTCTAAATTGAGCTGAGTGGGTGGAGTGAGAATTAGGCACTTGGAGCTTCTGTGCTGAAGACTTCTGATAGTTTTTGTTTAACAAGGGCGGGGTTTTCTGTGGTTTACCTGTTTATAAATGGTTTCTTCATTCACTTTCCAACTCTTCACATATGTTCTGTTTAGATTGTGGATAGTTTGTGTGGGGGAGTAAGAAACTCCTTATGACTGTTACGTGTAGACATACTTCAAAGCTAACATTATTTGCCTTAATGCTGTTGGAAATAAGAGTTCTGTTTAATATTGTAATCCATTTTAAATGTAGCATGTTTTGGTATTCTAGCATAAAACTCTTTATATCAGATTCTTTTTGCTCTCTCCTTTTTAAGAATTTGAGAATCTAAGTGATGCTCCGTTTTCCGGTGATGAAGAAAATGGTGGGTCTGAGGAACGAAAGACTGAAATCAATGGAAATTGGATTCCTGCAACTTCAATAACTGAGGCTAAAATAAATGCTAAGGCAAAGAGACGCTTGAGGAAAAATTCTTCCAGAGATTCTGGGAGAGGAGACTCTGTTAGCGACAATGGAGAGACACTTAAGGTTGGAGCTGCACCTGCGAGCCCAAAGGGGAAACTCCTGGACAGGAGATCCCGGTCTGGAAAGGGAAGAGGTCTACCAAAGAAAGGTTTGTGTAGCTTAGCGAAGAAAGTAGCATGATAAAGATTCTGTCCAAAACATAGTCCTTTTGGTTTTATTTTCTAATGGGAATAATTTTCGTAACCCACAGTCTCTGTGCAGGTGTTCGGTTCTTTGTGTTAGATAGTAGGTGATGATAGAAGCCAATAATAGGTGGCATTTTTATCAGAAAACTTTGTATGTGTATCATCCATTAACTTTTCTCTTCACAAATTTAATATGCAAATTTGAACTATTGGTGGTTCACAGAACTATTAATGCAACCTTAACATGTGGTTATATTTGAAAGTACAGAGTTCAGCCTCCAGCAATTCTTGTGCAGTTTCTTACTGCTTCTAGTATCATGCTGGACAGTGGTTGCTGAAGTGGGAACATGTGATAGAAGCACACTTTTCAGTGTATATACATCACTGTCAAGTGAAAGAATGTTGGGTTGAACTCAGAAGTGTTCTTTGTAAGCTGGGGGTCCTTTTTTACTGTCGTGTATTTTTCCAGGTGGAGCAGGTGGTAAAGGAGTTTGGGAACACCAGGTCAAGTCTATGATGTGGAAGAAGTAGATATTAAGGATCCTAATTATGATGATGACCAGGTAGGCAAATAATTTCTTTGCAGTGTTTTTATTTCCTTTATTGATTTCAGTTGCTCTCATATTAACGGCAGTTTGACCTTGTGAGTTACATGTATGTCACCCTGGCTGTATTAAATGCTTGTTTTATGCTCAGGAGTGGATTATGTCTAGTTAAAAACGTAATAATAAAGCTGGTATAGAAATGTCATGGTGTAATGCTCACAAATCTTACCCCACAAACCCTCTTTCTGTACCTGATTAGCTAGCAGCCTTTTCCTAGGTGTTGTTTTCTCTCTGGTCCTCAGAGAGGTGTATGTACTCTATTGTAAACAGGCACCACATTAAAAATGCAGCACAGACTGAGTCAAGTCAGGGGTTTAGTAAGGGGCAGTATCCTCTATAGATTTTTTTTTTTTTCCTCTCCCCTGTATTCCCAGCTATCCCAATGTTTTGTATTTACATTGGTATAAACACTTCAAACTGGTACAGAGTTGATAGCCTGGATATTTTGTTTACAGGTACTTGTTTAGGGTATGTTTTGGAAGATTGTACCTTACAGGGATATTACTGGGGGGCAGAAGGAGGGGAGGGAGGTAAAGCTCATTGGGCAAAGGATACTTTAAAACCATGAGATCAGAGGAAACACTGATTACCAACACAGGTTACTGAAGTATCTGAGATAAGTACAATTGTCAGACTGTGAGTAAATTCTCTGTAACATAAGCAGAGCGGTGGTGGTGTCCTTTGAGCAGAGGCTGTTTGCTGTAGCCATAGCTGCTGAGAGGATGGTAAGTGGGAATCTCTAAACCTTCCAGTGCAATTTTTTTGCCCTACAATTCAGTGCTGTACATTAACAGAGATTGCTATAAGAAATGAGGCTGGTGAGTCCATAAAAGAAAGCTTAATGAAGAATCAATATTCCACTGAACTTCTGTATGTTCAGCATTTTTAAGGTTGTGTAAACAGAGACTGATGTGATGGAAAGATAGGCTTTTGGACTTAAGCTGTACTTCTTGATTGTGGAAAGCTTCTTTCCAATACGCACTAGTTGGAAAGCTGCTTTGTTCAGATTTCTGTGATCTGTAATATTGCTGTCTTACTTCTGTAGTCTGTGAGGAGAACTGAATTACAGCAGGGAAATCTGCTCATGTTGGAACTCTGCAGGACCAGGTTATACAGGAGGCAGTTGCTGTGTGATTCTTTTTTCCCCTTAGGGGGAATGTCTTTGCTTGCAGATACTCTGAAAATGCCTTTTCTCTGAATCGTGACCAGACAGGTGATAGCATGTACACAGTCACCAGGGAAGAGGGAACACAGGAAGGCTTCCTGTCAGGGACTGGAGTACCCCTTGCAGGGAAGGGTGCTGACAGCTCAGTTTTGTGCTGGGCTGGGACAGGAGTTTCTGTCTCTTTCCCTTTGGTACATAAGGACTTGATCTCTGTGTCATGTGGTGTTAGCAGGATCCTAGGGACAGAGTTTGGAGTGTTTACCATAGTTTAACAGTAAATTCAGCCTTTTAGTTGAATTCAGCAAATGGTATATTCAAAACATAAGTATGACATTTAGCCATCATCTTCCAGACTTTAATGGTAGAGACATAATCTGATGTTCTCTGGCAGAATACTGACTGCGAAGGCAAATAAAGCATTAAGAATTTAGCAGATACATTTGAAGAGACAGTACTGCTTACAAGAGGGCTATGTGCTTTTGCTGTCTTTTAAAATAGGAGAACTGTGTCTATGAAACTGTAGTTCTACCTCTGGATGAAAGAGCATTTGAAAAAACTTTGACACCAATCATACAGGAGTATTTTGAACATGGAGATACTAATGAAGTTTCGGTATGTGCAATGCCTTTTTATTCTTTTATCTAGCTGCTAATTGCGTTACTCTGTTAGCTGTAAACAAGCATATAGAGATGTTGGCAAGAAAAGTGCAATAAGAATACCTCAGTAGTTACATTAATTGCATGAGCAGAAACATATATGTAAATACATAATATACATAGATATTTAGATGCTTGTATTTATATGTTTATATAATATATTAATCATCCTTGGTTTTTCAAATCTTATTTAGGAGATGCTGAAGGATTTAAATCTTGGTGAAATGAAATACAGTGTGCCAGTGCTGGCTGTCTCCCTGGCATTAGAGGGGAAGGCTAGTCATAGGGAAATGACATCCAAGCTTATCTCCGACCTTTGTGGGACAGTAGTAAGCAAAACTGACGTGGAAAAGTCATTTGATAGATTGCTTAAAGAGCTACCTGAATTGGTGTTGGATTCTCCCAGGGCACCACAGGTACATATCAAAGTTTTATTCTTCTAAAATGTTACTAAAATTTATCAAGTGAACTGAAACAGACTGTAGTTTGAATAATACCTATGGATCTTCTTACTGTTCATAATCCCTTGCTAATTTCTCAGGCTGAGCTTTTACTTTGAGATGGTTTATTTAAATAAAATCTGAAACTCAAGCATGCAGCAACTGTCTACTTAGAACTACTTTGAAATTCAACATCTAATTAAAACTGCTTCTATTGTGTTGCAGTTGGTGGGCCAGTTTATTGCTAGAGCTGTTGGAGATGGGATTCTAAGCAGTACCTACATAGATGGCTACAAAGGCACTGTGGATTGCATCCAAGCTCGGTAACTTTCTTGCTTTCTATATAGCTATAGTTTTCTATTCCAAATAGCAGAGATGCTGATCAGGAATTTAGGTCTTCAGAATAGAATCACATAATCATAGAATAGTTAGGGTTGGAAAGCACCTTAAGATCATCTAGTTCCAACCCCCTTGCCATGGGCAGGGACACCTCCCACTAAACCATGCCACCCAAGGCTCTGTCCAA
>JASSUY010030216.1:0-47519 GCA_032466535.1 Forpus xanthops
TAAACTGTTCTTATCTCAACCTGTGGGAGTTGCATTCTTTTGATTCTCCTCCCCATCCCCTTGGACTGAGGAAGAAAAAGAGGGGAGTGAGTGAGAGAGCAGCTGTGAGAGTTTGAGAGAGAGCCTCAAACCACGACAACCTGACAAGCAAATCCAGTTACTCCTTTGAGGGAAATTCCTCTCTCTGTTGATCTGGGCGGTTTGGATGGAGCACTTTTTAGAAGCTGATCTCTTTGACCCTTCTGAGTACTCTCGGAAAACTTACCCAGGTATTGCTTGTTTGCTGCCCCCAGGTACTTGGCAGCAGTCAAGAGGATGGAGAGGACAGCAAGGCAGCAAAAGCAGAGTTTGGTGGAAACCTTGGCAAATTTGGAGGAAGCCCCTCTAGTCACACTGGTGTGTCCTGTGGTGGGGAGCCCATCATAGCAGTTGTCTATCAGGCCTTGGGCAGTGCACTGGGCCCCTCCCAAGCTGCCTGGCTGTTGGAAGCAATCCCTTGAGGTGAAGCACTGGGTGTGCAGCAGGAGCTTGCTGATAAGGCCACAGGGAATGGTTCACACATGTTCAGAGGCTGCTTCCAGCTCAGTGTGGGTGAGTGCGGCACAAAGGTGCCTGCAGCGAAACATCTGCAGGTCCTTCTGCCAGCAGCTGCTGCAGTGCTGTGGTGGAGCCCAGGCTGGTGATTGCATGGTTATCAGGAGGGATTGGGTCAGTGTGCAGAGAATCCCCTCCCTGTCTGAGGAGGATGTGCTGCCTTCTGGCAGGAGACAGCAGATCACTAGTGAGTGTGTGTGCTTGGTGAAAGAAAAGGCGTATCCCCAAGAGAGAGGAAGAGCAGGCTATGCATACATGAGCTACCCAGTCCCCCCAGGTTTGCTCCCAGCCTCCAACATTTTACAGCTCAAGGGACCTCATGAGCCTTTAGTGGTTCATCAGTTTAGTACCCTTTATTGTAATAAATACAGGATTTGTCTAGTGCCCCTTGCACCCATCCAAGTTCTTTGCAATGTGCTGTCCTCCGGTTGCAGATTTGCTCTCTCCATTGCATCATTCTGTTTGTTTTCAGCATGGCTCCAGCTGGCTTCATTTGGTTATGATTTTCTGAAACAACAGGAGCTTAGCTAACATTAGCTCAGGCACAGTGTTAGGGGTAGGGATCCTTCCACCCCTCCCAGTACTTACTTTGTTCCATCTCTCATACTTGCCTGACTGCACGATAAGCTGATTGAACTTGCTCTAATGGCTGGGTTAATAAGCTGAATCATTTTATCTTGCAATCGGAATTTGCAAGGGAAAATAAGGCTTTGCTGCACAGATGGAACACAAAGTGGCAGGGGGAGGGAAAGCAGGAAGGATAGGGTAGAAAGAAAATGACAAAGTGTAAGGCTTTTCCCTTTCTGTAGCAACAAAGTTGTTCAGCTCAAGCCTATCATAGGACTGTACCCTCAGTGTGGCTTTTTTATCAGCAAATATTAGACCTAAAAATAGCATGTATTTTTTGCCAGTGAACTACAGCAGGAGTATCAGAACTAGCTGTTGTAGGTGGGTAGGGAGGACAACCTCCTGCACATTCCCTTTGCTGACTGCAGTTAACTCACAATGCCATGTTCCCAAAGAAATGAGCATGCCAGATTTATCCTGAAACATGTTTACAGAAGGCATTTAGTTTAGGAAAGGAGCCCAGTCGTAACAGCCTGCAGAAAAGCAAGGCATAACACACCTACAACAAGCTTCCTGCTGCTTCACTATGTCAGACAAACCTCCCACCAAATCCCAGGAGAGTTCTTCTAGGCCAGAGTGGGCAAGAAGTGCAGGTGAACAAGCTGTTCCCGTTACCCTGTGGCACATGCACTCGGTGCTCTAGAGCTTTCAGCATCTCTTTGCCCTGTGGTCTAGTAAAGCAACGCGCTGACATGCAGTAATAGACACCTCCGACAGCAAACGGGCTGGTTTTAGTGTGCTTCCCACGAATCCCCTGGCTCCGAAGAGGGATGACCGGGTGCCTTGATTTGCTTTGCTGGAGCTCCCTCCGGTGGCCTTCAGCTAGCAGGACTCACCCAGGGCACAGCTACAAACCCTTGGCACAAATTGAGCCGGGCTCAGTCCAGGGCAGTGTTTCCCACGAGGATCCCGCTGACAGCATGATGCTCGAGATGGGCACCAAGCGGTCGGCAGAGCACGTTGCATGGCCCAGCACAAGGTGGCAAGGGACCTCTATGCTCCAAAAGCAGGAGAGTTGCTTCAATGAGGTGGTGGTCTCAGGCTCCCTTCCTATGAGCCCCAACAGCCTGGACAGCAGGCACAGGCTGCCCCAGTATTCACACATTAAACATGCAGCTTGCTCCTTTGGAGTCTGCCTTTTGTGCAGCATGAACTCTCCTTATGTGGCTGCAATGTGGATGCTCCTGCCCTATCCCCACTTGGCATCCTCTCTGAGCATCTGGGAGCACCCAGCAATCTTGGCATATGAAACAAGGCACCAAGGATTGTGCTGCCTGCATTCACCTGAACACATAGATGCTGGATGATTGATAGGGAGCCTGATGTATCATTTGAGAGGGGACAGAATATGCCTGTGAGGGGACTTATATATGAGATCAACTTTGAGGGAAGGAGGGATAACTTGGAAAAAGCTGCCTTACCCAACAGCGGCATTGGGAGCACTTAGGAAAGTGTTACTGGATCAGCTTGAGTTGTGGGGTACCATCTCGGGAAAATCCTGGTGCAGAGAGAGGAGCAGCATGGTTCCTGGGAGGCCCTGAGAGGGGATGGGAATGTGACACCTCAGGAGCTTGTGTAGAAAACAAGAGCCCCTTGCCTTGTGCAGTGTGCCTGTGGTATGTAAGCTTTGCTTTCCCTGCTCCATGATGAGTCCTGTGGCAACAGGCAGCCCCTTGACAGGCCAGTGAACCCTGCTTGTGCACCCTTTCCCTGGGACCAGAGCTGGGCAAAGGAGGCTGTGGTTTTCCACAGGGTTTTGATCATCTCCCAGGTGTTTGCAGTACTCAGGTGCACTGTCCAGATAACCATGCTGTGGTGTGCTCCTCCTGCCTTCACACAAATCCTTCCCTGTTGTGAGCCAGACAGCCAGTCCTGGTCAGGCTGTCCCCATCTGATATGAATCCACAGACACATACTGTGACCAGCAGACAAGCATGTACATGGGGCTGTGTTTATGGCCTTTGCTAGACAGCCTCACTTTACCATAGGTAAAGAGGCAGAGGAGGAGGTACACCCTGCAAAAGCCATTGCAGCAGAAAACTGCCAGCAAACAGGTTCAGAGGGGCAGCATGTGGTAAACCCAAGCTAGCTTTTCTCCACTGCCACCATCACCCTTCAGAAGCCAGATAAGCCGCCGTGGGTCTGATGACCCATGCTGAAATGGGGCACTGCTCTCTGCATCACATAGGTGATTGGAAAATTTTACCCAAAGCCAAGCTGCTTATTTTCAAAGCACGAAGCTCTAATCCTGTGAAAATATTATTTTCCAATTATGACTTGCAAAATGGCTGATGCAGATCTAATCGATCTGTTTAGCCAGTCCTGTGAAAGCACAAGCATCAAAGCTGCTGGCTTTGACGCAGCTCAAGAGCCGCGTTGCCTCATGTGAATTCTCCTTGTTGTTTTAGCCCTTAATTTCAGGGCAGCAACTGCAACAACAGATTTCTCTGCTAACACCTGACTAAGGAGCCGCTGAGGCTTAGAGAAAAAGGTCAGTATTGCTAGTTCTAAGCTATATGTTCTTAAAGCATTTCCCTGGAGCGTAGCGAGAAACAAATGTTCACAACATTCACAGAACTGTTTGTTTTGGGTAGTTTTGTTTTTTTTTTTTTCAGAGCAGGGGCCAAGATCAATAGTATTTACAGTGCTAGTTTTAGCACTGTAAAGTAGCTTTAGCTGAAATAACACTAGCTCACTAAGTAACACTAGGAGTGTAAATCTGCTGTGAGAAACCTATGCAACACTGAATAGCTCTTGAAATGTCCTTTGGGTGTAGCACAATGAATCTGCCTTCCTTGTCTGATTAACGAAAGACAAAGGGAGTTTCCCAGGAGCCCAATTTTAGGTTAGTTTCCAGAGCTGAGCAATACTGAATGCTGGAATAATACTAGACAGCTATTTTCCCACAAAATTAAAATCTATATAAGGCAACTAACTTTGTTGGTACAAGGTAGTGAGATAGCTGGAAGGTGACAGTGTCATGAAGAGGGAACCTGAGTTTTGCTAGGACATGGCAGCTGAAAGCTGCAGCATAGCTCAGTAGCTTGGCTGCTGGCATGACACTACTTGGGCTTTTAGCTGATCCTAAATTAAAGAGTCTCTTCTATCCCTTCACTGGTGCTGCTGGATGCTTTTTTACTGTTACACCTCCTGTCACTTGGAACAGCTTTCCTGTAGCCCCTGGAGCTCATTAGGCTCAGATGGATGCTGCTGAATCCAGTTCTCTAGCCCATATTGCCTCTTTCGTATTGAATGGCTAAAAGTTTCCATGTGCGACCCAGTGGAGGAGCTCAGGCAGGTGCTGGCAGTGGACTGGCTGCTGCAAAGGGACATGGGGGTCCTTGTCCTCCTCCTCATAGGCTGCAGGCACCCTTCAGCCTGATATCTAAGAGACTGCAAAGATGGGCCAGGAACACACTGAGAGATCAGAAGACTTTACAGCCAAGGTATTGCAGTTTCAATGTGCCAGTCTCAGAGATCACAGTGATATTCCATGTCCCATCTACCACATAAAAAGGCCTGAATTGTATTCCTTCACTCTCCTTAATAAAACAAGTGATAGAACTGCTGCTCACACATACCTGAGGATACCTTAGATTGGAGGGAGCTTTGCAGTCAGGAACTCCCAAGCTTACCCTGACTCTTGGCTCCCCCTCCATGGGCCCAGCATACTTACGGGGAAGAGGTTATTATCCAGAGGTTGAAAGTATCTGGCTATAACCCGACCTGTCATGGGACATATGAAATTATTGAAAATGGCTGAATTATTGCCCTGAGAAATGTGCACACTTGCTACAGCTTTTGGAATAACAATGTGAAAAATGTTCTTTTGGAGCAAGCTACATTTGTGATGTGTAACCTGGGTGTTCATCACCTTGAGGTGGATGTTGAGGGGGGCATCTCCATGAGATGAAGACAGATTGCTGATGTACCTTTGTAACAGTCACTAGAAAGGGCCATTTCCATCCAAGCCTGTATCTGTGCACTTTTCCACCATGCTCTCTGTGCCTTTTGTCTCTCACAACAAATGAGCAGCTACAATGAGCACCCTAAGGCAAGATACATGGCACTTCAATCAATATGCCAATGCCTACAAAAGAGCCTGCTTGTTTTTGCCCTCCATATAAACTGCTTTCCTAAGCAGTTCTGTTTACTGGAATGTCATAGTAATTTTGCTGTACTGTTTCTAGACCAGAAGTGGTTTTAAAGTCAGAGCTGCAAAAAATGTCCTGTTAGCAGTGCTTGGTTATAGAGCAGGTGTATTGATGCAGGCTCATCAACAGCTGCTATTGACTTACACACTTTACTAAATAGCTGAATTAACAAGATGAAATCATATAGCTGTCATTCTTTGCTCTGTTTTGACATGGTAGATACCATATATCTGTCCTGAGCATTCCTACAGTCCAACTATACATTGGGGAAGAAAAATAAATTGCTGCTCACTTCATCTTTCCTTTGATTCTCCATCCTCAATCTATCTCTAACTGTGGCCAGTCAAGCATATTTTAGCTCCAGACTTTGTACAGTGTAGAGTCTTTAGACTGAGGGTCACAAAACATGGCTTTGCTCTTGAGTCAAGCTTCGCTTCACAGCTGGAAGGTTTTAGCTTCAGCTGTTTGGGCCAGCCTGAGAAGTGAGCCTGCAGAGGCAAGTTGAAACCAGTGCCAACCTCCAAACACTGCTGTTGTCTGGAAGATAGTAAGCTAAAGAGTTGTAAAACTAGGGAGCAGTACCTGTGAAACATCAGCTCTTTCCTTTGCACCTTCTTTATTTTGGCTGCTAATGACACTTCCCTCCTCTTACCAATCTGTGCCCTAGGTGAGGTATTAGAAGAATGTGGCACCTTGCCTAGGGGCTGTTTGGGAAATCTAATTGTGGCCCAGAATTAGCTGAAAGGTAAACACTTTGAAAATCAGATCCAAGTTTAAGGGTGGGTAAGGTAAGCTCATTTGAAAATGGGAACCTGCATCTGCCCCAATGTGCCCGTTGTTCCCCATAGGGAACAATGTCAATACGGGAAGCTGATGGGGAGTATGGGATTCTTGACCAACTCAGGTCATTCTGTAGACAGTTTGGGTGTATGCTTTTCAGGTATTCAGAAAAGTCTTTTACATGCGACTGGGAATTGTAACAATGACCCTGCTCAACCCCTTCTAGAGCTGTGCAAATTTCAGACCCTAGAGCAGAGTTTTGTCTGAACGCTTTGTGGAGGAAAAGCCAACTCTGCATTGTGGCAACCTATGGGAATAGATGCTAGATGGATGTAGAGTGTATTGTGATCTCAACTGAAGATGGCATATTGCTTCTGATATGCTGTGAACACACTGGAAAAATTGCCTGCACTACAGTTTAGGGAGATTAAAAGCACTTGCCAACTGTAATAAGCCATGGAGTGGCTACGTCAAAACCCTTGCAATAACATTCACTGAAGAAGGGTAGGGATTTTTCAGGGCAACGTCTCTTCTGCTTTGTGTGAAGACACTTATTACATGGCCTTGTGTTACAAGGGTGCACTTTTACTTACATGGCCTGAAATTCTCAGGGTCTGGGAATCCCAAAGCAAAGGGATCAGTTTTCATGCGGGCTGTCCTAATTTTTTCAAAGATACATGCCAATCTTTTCTCATGCTTTTATGGATTACAGCAGATATTCTCTTTTCTGGTTGTTTAGTTTTACAACCAAGCTGGATCCTTGCAGGTCAAGATAACCCAGCCCCCAGGGCAGGGGGGTGAATGAAGTGGCATAGCCAGAGCAGTGCACAGTGCCTGAAGAACTGTCCCATTCACAGTTGCAGCCATTTGAAAGTCTTGTATTCAAAAAAAAAAAAAAGAAATCCCCAAATTCCAGAAGAAAGTATTGCAAGAGAGAAGGAGCAGAGTGCACAGGTGCTGATGTGATGGCTGATGTGGGTTGGAAAAGCAGAGGGAAGAGTACTGTGTGCTGAGTTCTGAGGCGCTTGGGAATACTTCTGTCTTTTATCCCTCTTACTCTCAGGTCAGCTGTGGGAGCAGGAGCCAGCTTCCAGCACAGGCTGGGATGCTGAAAAAGAATGGCTACCACAGGGCTGTAAAAGCAGTCAAATCTTCATGCTCTTCAGAGGATGGTGGCCTGCTTGCTTTTTGCTGAGGTGATGTGAAGGGCAAGCAGCTCTATGGAGGCAACAACTTTTTTAGGTATCCTGGAACAGGACTGTAAAGCAGCAGTGGCCCAGAGGAAGACTGAACAGCACTTTCAGAAGGCTTTAATCACTCAGTAGCACAGAAATGCACAGAGGTATCCTGGTGCGTGAATGGTGCATAAAATGGGGGAGTCAGTGGGGAGAGCTGGACAAGACTTCGGAGTGAGAAAGGAAGGTTGGCTGCACTCAGTGGCAAAACAGTGTGTAGCTGTCAAGAGAGACACTTCTCAAGTAGCTCAGTGAGGCTGTAGAGCATTCCTCTTGTCATGCAGTAGGTGGAGAAAGAACACCAAGTGTCAGGGAGCATTACTTAGTGCAAATTTTCATATCCTCATTCTGCCATCAGAAGCATCCAGAACCACTCTCCTACATCCACAGCTTCTCATAAAGTCCATTACTTAAACTTTTATAGCTGAGAGCATCCTCATTGGGTCACTGAAAAGCTCTTGTGTGATCTACAGGTCATTATGTCACCCTCATAAGTGAGAAATGTCACATGAGGACTTTTGTGTTTGCATGCTGAGTGTAGATTTGGGACCCTGCATTTAAAAATGATTGCTCCAAGTTCCCCTCCTATCATCGCACCCACATCTGTGACTCCCCTTCTCTGCACTGCTCATCCCAGCCATAACGTACAACTTTCCTTTATTTCTTTTACTCAACAGCTGCAGTGGGGATTTTTCTGTTTGCTTGTTTTCCCTCAATGTATTTAGTTCCCCAGCTATGACCTTTTGACAAAATGTTTATAGTGTCTGGGGAGGGGAAAAGAAAAAAGAGAAAAGAGAGTTGGTTTTGACTGGAGATGCTGTGATGATCTTTGTCATTTAACCTTAATTATACACAGCAGAGCCATGGCCATTAGTATTGCATCAACTGTCTGAAGTTTATCCCATCTGCTGTGCCTGAGCATAATGCTCTCCTATGGGTTGAAGTCTGGGAAATGTGATGCTCTTCAGCTGGATGATCCCTTAGCTTATGGTCTTCCCCAGGAGCATGCTCCAGTTCCTCTCCCACGTGCTCTATTTACCTTGCAAGATCATAGAGGCATCAAGGGGATCGATGGCAAGTATGGAGCACTTCCCCTCCTCTGGTGTTACAAAGCTGCCGTAAACCTGTGGTGTTTAACAGCTGAGAAGCACTGCTGAGAGCAGGCCCTGGTGGTGTCAGTGCGCACACGCACAGTGACGCATGCAGATCTGGTCTCAGCATTTTGTCCTCTGGCCTGTCATGCTAATCTTTTCTCTGCTAACCTCTACCACCCTGATACTAATGCTCGTCTGCACACGAGTGCACATAAACCCAGCAAGAGGATTTGGGAGCAGCTTAGACAAACAGTTCATTAGGGTCTTTCTCTGCCAATTGATGTTTTTTTCTAAGGTTCCCATCATGGAGCTACTGCAAAAATAAATCCTCCAAGTGACCAGACAGCTGCCACCCTAAAGGACTGTTATCCAGACGTAAGGGGTGGGGATCGCGATCCTATCAAGAGCTAGCTTTTTTTGCTCTTGTTAGGCTGCTGGATGAGCAGAGTGGATTCCTTTGAGTCAGATGAAAGCTGTGATTGTTTTATGTTTGTCCTCAGCACAGGGAGATTTATAGATCCTATGGCACTGCACAGGTGCTTCCGAACAAGTGGGCGTTCAGAGAGGTTCACCCCTGTGGTTGCCTGTTAAAGGATGTGTTCCCTGCAGTAATGTTTGAATGCTGTTTGTGTTATGCAGTCAAGGTAGGTTCTCTAGGTTAACTTTAAATAACCTGATTATGCCAGTAGCCTGTGTATGCATAGAACCTGGTGGAGAATCATGTTGATTTCAGCCACTGTAGTACTAACAGGTTTCTCAATGCCTCTCACTCTCTAACCTAAATCAATAACATCACCCTCTAACCTGAATCGATAACATGACTTTTCTGCTCAACATCAGTCCCTTTTAAAGCTGATCCTGCCTTCCTGCCCTGTCCACCTCCCGTCTTCTCTGTGAGCTAATCTGTACCGTCCCTTTAGCATCAGTGAACAGCTCAGTTCCCAGTGCCAGGTTATGCCTGAGCACTAAACAGCTACTGCAGCATCACCTGCTATTAGGCAATTTCTGGAACTGTCTCATGTGGTTTAGCAGTTCGTGCAATGACATCTCCCTTTGGTGACTAGTATTTTCTGTCCCAGCCCTTCTCAGTGAGAGGCAGACACAAACCAGGACCATGTTGTTTACTGCAGGATTACCAGGTGTCTGCAGAATATGCAGAATGCCCTTTAGGGAGCTGTTTGTCCTGATCAGACCACCCTCCTTCCATGATACTGCCTCTTCTCTTCCAGTCTTCTTCCAGTGCTCTTATAGACCTCCTCCTTCTGCCTCTCCTTCCCCACTACATCAGCACCACTTGTTCAATTTCCCTCTTTCTCTGGACCAGAAGATAAGGTCACGTTTCTTCCTGGCTAACCCCTCCTGCAATCTCTTTCCCCCTTCTTCAGACGCTGCCCCTGTTCTCATCTGCTTCCTGAGCTTTCCACATTGCCTGTTTGACAAGTGAATACCCATGGTAGAGCATTCCCTGTGATACCTCTGCTCCTGTCTGTATGCCATACATTCCAAGCTCAGAACCTGGGTATTGATCCTTCGGAGTAAAAAAAGTCTACATGATTCTATGTAGCTCTGCTATAGGCTTTGCAGGATGATCTGCTCAGTGGAGAAATGCTCATGTTGACCATGGAGAAATAACTTACATCTAAACCGACAAGAGCACTGGAAAAGAGTAAAAATAAAAACATATAAACTCAAAGAACCATATAGCAAGCTTTGATTTTATTTTTTTTTTAAAGATGCCTTAAAATGTACCATATTTATTTACTTATTTATTTGGTAGAGGTTCACACCAAACCCCCCAAAAAACGTAATTTCCCCTTTCCTCTGAAAAGTACACGGGGTTTTAATTCCTCAAGCTCTCATATCACTTAGCATAATCGTTTGCTTTAGATGAGTATACGTCATATCACAAAACAGCACTACACTCTCAAATTCTCTGGTCTGAAAAAAAAGAAAGGGTGTAATATCCTGAGCAAAAGGTATATTTTATACTGCAGGAAGAGGGGCCATGGAAAGCTCATGATGATGAGATCTGGTGCAAAGCAGAAAGTCTCTCGGCTGCAAGCTCTGTGGAGCTGCAAGAGAGGTGATTTTATTCATAGAAAAGACCAGGGGAGTGACAAAGGCTCAGACTGTACCTCTGCCTTTCTGTGTGAGAAGTCATTTTACTTGTTCCCAGTCACCATGATGATACTTACCCCCTGTAGAAAGTGCTCTGAGATCTACAGATGGGGAGAAGCATCACTGCTTACCAGCTGTAAATTTCCAAACCTGCTCCTCTTACCGTTCTCCCGCTCGCTGGACGTGTTGGATACTTCCTTCACATCTTCCACTCTCTGGGTGTGCTACTGCATCTCTCATTCCCTATGCAAATCCATTGATGAAAACATAAAATGCATTATGCTGCTAAAACTTGCTGAGCTTGTCTGGATAAATGCCAAGGATTAACAGCATGTAACTTCACCACGGATTTGACAACAATGATGTTATGTGCCCTAAACACTGATGGGATTTGTTCAGTGTTTAGGATGTGGGCTCTGAGGTGGAAAAAAGGGATTGCTAGTAATTTTTTAAGCCTCTTTGGCTTCACCAAGGCAGACTGTTGGTATTATATAAATTCTTTAGATAAAACAAATATCAGTCTTTGTATGAGGAGAGTGGATGTTTAACTTTTCCAGCATACAGCTGAATAGTAAATCTGACTGTGGATTGCTGTAAACCAGGAAATACAAATGGCTACAACCATCTAAAATATGAAAGAGAGATTGGAGTGGAAAAAGAGTAGTGAAGACCAGCAATAAAATCAGGATTGTGCCTTAAAAAACAGTGGGGCAAAGACTTCTTTTTAGGTAGAAAACTAGAAACACAACCTGTCCCTGCTGTTATTGCCATCTCCCTGGCTCTGGTGTTCAGCAGCTTTTCAAGCAGTCCCCATGGGACAAAACCTATTGTGAACAAGAGTGGAGACCATCTGGGACAAAGCTTGTGATGTAGGGGTTGGCCATTCAATTAAGCAACAACTGCAAAGGTGAGGGAAGGGAGAGCTACCATGTCTTACAGCAGTTCAGGCTTAGCCCCTCACTCTTTAAGCCAATCTGCCAGCTCCCAGCTGTGCCACTGATGGCTGTTAGGGAGGCATGTAAATTTGCAGAGTTATCTGGGGACACAGTGATCTGCCTTTAAATGAAAAGTCTTTTTTAATAATGCACTTACTGGAAGGTAGGCTCCTAAATCTATATTTAAACTCCTTAATACATATCCTGATTTTCAAAGGTGCTCCGCATGTAGCAACCCTCCCACAAATTGGCTTCTTTTTTGCTATGAACTGTCCTCAAAGAGGGATTTTCAAGTGTTCTCTTTGCTTTTAACAAAAATCACTTATTCATCTAATAGAAAAAGAATATCATCTGCCTTCTCTCATGTCGGCCCTCCCACTGTGTTAGCCCTGCAGCCATAACCACAGTTAAGCATGGTGTGCAAATTGCACTGATAACATGCCCTCACCTCCTCCCAGCCCTTATAAACTTCAGCAAGACACAAAAAGCATTCAAAACTCGGCAGAAAACACTACTTCAGTGCTTTTCATGGTGCTTGGTGGAGTTGAGTGCAGAGGAAAATTAGTCTGAATTCAGTTGCTCCTTCCTCCATCAGCATTCCACTAGGACCTGGTAGAAAGGTTTGGAGCTCCTGACCATGGCATTACCTTGGGCAGTATGCTTGTGCTTGAGGAACAAGAAGTAAGTCTTCTAAAGAAAGGACTACTCCCTTACGAAGATAGGAATAAATGTCCTGTGCTGACTTCTAGGGAGAGCTTTTACTAAGTACTTAGCAGCTCAAAGAGATGAAACTGATAATGCTGTCTCCATAGCGATAATGCTGGCTGTCTTTTAGCTTGATTGGTTGCATACTGTCTCATACCAACTTCTTGGTCCTTTCCAAAGGCAGATCTATGCAAGATTAAGAGAAGCATAGTAATTTTTTCCCACTCGCCAGCTCCCTCACATGTTATGTAGTATTCTCATCCACAGTGAGACTGGTAGGAAGAAAACTTGCAGCATTATTACTTGCCCTAGCTCTGTGTAGCTGTTATGAACTTCTTTTATTGTAGCTCACGGAAATACTCCCTCACAGGGAAAACTTAGTTTATCATGCTTACAACAATGTTATCAGTAAATTATTCACTCCTTTATCACTAAGCAGCTTACATCTAAATGTGGGGGTCCATCTAAATTAGTACAGTTGTACCTTTTGGGATTGGCAGGTCTATTTGCAAGACAAAGCGGTGGAACTCACTCCTGAGTTCTGTAAGAGCTATCTGAAGATTTGTATCCTCTGCAGGTTGATAGAGACCAGCTGATGGGAGAGGACATGCACTTCAGAGAGGGTGCCTTTCTTGCCTCTCCTGTGGCTGCAACACACTAGTTACAAGCAGTAATCTCAGTTGTATTAGCACTTCAGAATCGTGTACAAACTCTCCATGGTCACACCTGACCCGTCACAGCTCCACTTAAACACTTTTCACTTTGGGCTTTTGCAGAGCTTGGCATGGGGGTTGGAAATTGCACTGGACTCACCTAGATATTGTCAGGTCAGAGTCAGTCATGCGGACAAACTAATAGCATGTAAATACAAGCAAGAGCAATGCTTGATTGCTGATGCTTGCTTTACTCAGAAACATGATCTAGCATTTCTGCAACTTGTCCTGGGCAACATCCTTTACTAAATGTCTCATGTGATGGCAATTACACATGATAATTTAGGAAGGGATTCTTTCAGAGGTAAGCTAGACATCAATTCCTAATGGAAAACATTCTGAGTTGGACTTGCATCCTAAATTTGCAATGAGTGTACTCATGAGCATATGCACTAGTTTTTCTTCCTGTTACAGGAACACCAACAAATCTCGCTGCTTATGCTCAGTGATAATGAAACACAAACAACGTGCATTTTGTAAGAAGTCTCATCCCTTGAACTGGTGCAAAATGACAGCTTTCTCCTCTCATACTAAACTCTCATGGGGTGAGATTCCCCTCACCAGCTGTGCTCGACCAGGAAGGAGTTAGAAGTAGAATTGCCTCCTCTAAGGCAGTTGTCTAGGCTCCCTTCTTAGTTGGTCAAGACGTAGGCACTGCTGAAAGGTCTCATTTCACTTTTCCTGCCCACCTACATGATAATGTGAGCTGTTTGGAGGGATCTCTCTTTCTACACTGACTGGACAGGGAACCTAGGCAACTCGTTTGGACCAGACACCTAAGTTTTAGACCACTGGAAATTAGATGTGATGAGTCTCAGGAGAGTACTTGTTGCCCCAAGGCATGTAGTCAGTGCAAAGTCTATACCAGAGAAACCTTTTGTAAATTAAATTTACATTTCATGGAAGTATTTTGCCCATAAGAGACACAAATGTTCATCATTCATAATTCTAGGGAATAAAGTTAGCTTATATTTAAATTATATTATTAAATTGATATAAATTATAAATTGAATTCATAGTTAAATACTTGTTTGCTGAGTATTTAACTGTGTGGCAATATACCTAATTTTAGATGAAATTTAGGTGAAGACATATTTGTAATTTTTCTCTCAAAAGCCCATTGCCATCATCCTGCTGAACATGCGGAGTGCTCTGATCACACATATGCTCCAATCCTGGAGCAAGCTTCAGGCCATTAAGTAGACAATGGATTTTGCTGGGCTTCCCTGTGAGATAAGTGGTGGTGCTGTGTAGGCAATCAGCTTCTTTCCTGAGGCCTGACTAGGAGCACTGATGTGCTGCTAGTTGGTGTAGCTGAGAGAAGTACAGCCTGTTCCTGCATGGGGAATATGCTGAAGGCCAGAGCTTAAGGGCTGGGCAGCTTATTAAGGACTGAAAAATACCATTTTGCTCTCTTTGCTCCTCTTAGAACCTCTAGTTTGGGAAACACAAAGAGGATGTTTCCAACACACAGCAGGAATTACATCCACTCATGTCTGGGGCTCCAAGATATGTCTCACTTTCTGCATCAGGGCACAGTTTCCACCTTTTCCTCTACTTGCCAAATAAATTATTTGCTTTCTGTGCTCCAGTGAATGGCTTGGGATTTGACCCTATTCCTGTATTTCTCCTTTCATTCTCCATCCATCAGGTCACTGCTGCCACTTGGTTAAACGCAAGTTAGCAGGTTTCTGGTACTCGATGGCTGAGGAAAATTTTCTTCTTTCCTGGATGCAAAGACCCAAATCTCATAGAGCTCTTGAAGAAGAACCTTGGCAGTGCTTTATGACTCTTGTTTGCTTTCCCTTCATTTTCTCAAGCAAAATGACAGATTTGGGCCAATGGAACTCAATGGAAGGCTAGGTCTGTCTATTGCCGGTTTTTCCTCCATATCTTGAGGAGGGATTGATCTCATTTTGGCATTTGATTTTAGAAGTCTTCATGCCCAAGAGCCATGGCCAAACCTCAAGACCTTTTCTTGCTGGAACTAGGTAAGGTTGAACCTAAACTCTTGTCTGTGTGCTTAGTGGTTTCTACTGCCTTTTTGGGTCTCTTTCTGCTCAACTTCTGCTTTCTGAGATAGAAAGCCTCTATAATGTGATTTTCTGGTTCCAATTTTTCCTTGCCTACCTCCATGCAGTGTGTGGGGAGGGGTCATGTGCGGAAGTGAAAGCCAAGGACTTTCCAAGACCATGTGGCACCTAGATCCTTAGGGCAGCGAGGAGGGTGCACAGCAAGCTTACTTCCCTGGACTTAAGGAGAGCAGGCTTTGGCCTCTTCAGGTCTGCTTGATAGTGTAACATGGGACAAAGCCCTGGAGGGAAGGAGAGCCCAAGAAAGCTGGAGGCATCACCATCATCATCCAGGGGTGATGTATCCTGAACAAAGAGGAAATCAGGCAAAAATGCCAGGAGACCTGTTTGTATGAGCAAGGGGCTTCTGGACAAACACAAACAGGAAGCCTACAGAGACTGGAAGAAAGGACAGGTAGCCTGGGGGGAATACAAGAAATTGTCTGAGCAGCCATGGATCAGATTAGGAAAGATAAAGCTCTGACATAAGTAAATCTTACTAGGAATGTCAGGAACAAGAGGAAGAGCTTCTATAGCTACATTGGTGATAAAAGAAAGACTAGGGAAAACGTGGGCCCTTTCTGGAAGGAAACGAGAAACGTGGTTACCTGGGACATGCAGAAGGCTGAGGTACTCAAAGATTTTATTTCCTCTGTCTTCACTGGCAAGAGCTCCAGCCACACTGCCCAAGCCACAGAAGGCAAAGGCAGGGACTGGGAGAATGAGGAACCACCCAATGTAGAAGATCAGATTTGAGAACACATAAGGAACTTGAAGACACACAAGTCCATGGGACCTGGTGAGATACATCTGCAGCTCCTAGGGGAACTGATGGATCAAGGCTGAGAGAGCTGGGCTTGTTCATCCTGGAGAAGAGAAGGCTCCAGGAAGACCTTAGAGCAGCTTCCAGTGCCTAAAGGTACTGACAAGAAATCTGGAGAGGGACTTTTTACAAGGGCATGTAAGGACAGAACAGGGAGGGAATGGCTTGAAACAGAAGGATTTTGATTAGATATTAGGAAGAAACTTCTCCCTGTGAGAGTGGTGAAGCATTGGCACAGATTGCCCAGAGAAGCTGTGGCTGCCCCATCCCTGACAGTGTTCAGGGACAGGTTGGACAGAGCTTTGAGCAGCCTGGTCTAGTGGAAGGTGTCCCAGCCTATGGCAGGAGGTTGGAACTAGATGAGCTTTAAGGTCCCTTCCAGCCCAAACCATTCTATGATTCTATGAAATCAAAGCAAGGAAATTCTCAAGGGCAGCTTTGGGACTGTTGCTGCTCTCAGTGACCAAACTTGCTTTTTCTTCTTTCTTTTGTTAGAACTTTCTATTTTGTCAAACCCCTGTTCATGCTCTGCATCACACATTAGTCCCACTTCCTGCCAGCCCTGCCAGGATCCCTGCGCCAGGAATGTCAGGCCCCTCTCAAGTGGTGGAGGCACTTCATAACATCACAAAATAAGTTTCCTTTTCTTCAGCTTGAATCAACCCTTTTTTCTCAGTTGGAATAAAGCTGCGTCATTTATTTGGAAGAGACTTTGTGTCCCTTTTTCAAGGAGGGGCAGAACCAGAAGCAAGCTAGCAAAAAGCCAAGGGCGGGTTACAAAGACCCGCAGAGCAGACTTCCTTCACAAGCATCCTTAAGATGCCCACTGAGGTGTCCTGTTTAGCTGCTTGATCCCATAGAGGACCAAACAGTACCCCTGAGCATCCTGTGTCTCACACCCTGCTGCCTGGCATCATCCCTTTGGGAGATCTGGCACAGATTCCAACCAGACTGTCATTTCCAGGTCAATCTCCGCATTTCTGCTGACCATGTTGCCTCCATCATGAGATCATGTCTTTCCAGAGAAATCCCACTAATGCCTTCATTCTGCAAGACCGGTATATATAGGGGGAGCTTCCCTGGGGATGCACTGTGCAGTCCAGTCAAGGCATCGCTATCTCCCCAGCGTCTGCACAGCCCCTACTGCTCTCCCTTTGCAGCAGCAGCAAGCATGGACATTACTATCCAGCACCCCTGGTTCAAGCGTGCTCTGGGACCCCTCATTCCAAGCCGTTTGTTTGACCAGTTTTTTGGAGAGGGTCTCCTCGAGTATGACCTCCTGCCTTTGTTCTCTTCCACTATCAGCCCCTACTACAGGCAGTCCCTCTTCCGCAGTGTGCTGGAGTCGGGCATTTCAGAGGTAAGGGCCCTTTGACTTCTCCTTTTCCTTCCTCAACCTATTCATATCTCTATCTGCTCTCCCCACCCATGGCTTGCTGGCAGAAGTTGGTGGCTATAGACTTGCTTTGCGGTAAAAGGGGGCAAGGAGAACCTCTGGCCCTCCACCAACCACCAAGCCCCTTCTTGGGTGTGGAGGGAAACCCTTGCCAGGGAGGAGGAAACAGGAAACATTTTGGCTCTTGATGATTGTTTCTGCTGCGTAAAAGTCTACTTTTGCTGCCTACCCGCTGGCTGTATGGCAAGGAGGGAGCTAGGCTGCTCCTGGAGTAAGTGTCCTCAAAGGCAGCTTGGCATGGGAGAGGACCCCAATGAGCCAGAGCTTTCTCCAGATCTTTCCTCTGCCTCAGGAGCTGTTTTTACAAGCCCAGGCTGGAGCGATCCTCTGAAGGCAGCATGTAGGAGTAGTGCGTAGCCATGAGGGCTGTGATCCAAAGCTCAGGGACTGGTTCATTCTCTTACTGGTTTCCTTCTAGAGCTGAAACCACAAGGAAACTGTTAATTACTGAAAGGACAAAGTGGGTGCTGTCAGAGAATATCCTCCCTCACTGCTGAGTACAAATGTGGAGTGCATCTGGCAGATTGCTGTGTGCAAAGGGGTCCCTGGCACAAGAATAGCGGTGAGAAATGGTGCTGCTCCCCAGAGCAGTCGCAATGGTGCAGATGCGCAGCATCCCTGAGTCCCTTCGATGTGAAGGAGACCCCTGCTGAGGCCCGTAGTAACATAAGGAGAAACCTTGCCACTGCCAGACCATCTCCATCTTTTAAGCTCCCTCTATGCTTATAGCTTGGATCTTACTGTCTAACGATGTTCTTTCAGGTGAGGTCTGACCGGGACAAATTTACAATCATGCTTGATGTAAAGCACTTCTCCCCTGAAGACCTGAGTGTGAAGATTACCGATGACTTTGTTGAAATCCATGGCAAACACAGTGAAAGACAGGTAAGTGGAAGTGATGATAACGGTGGAGCAACTGGGGAGGAGCTGAGCTCCATTTT
Source organism: Forpus xanthops (assembly GCA_032466535.1). Classification (NCBI taxonomy): domain Eukaryota; kingdom Metazoa; phylum Chordata; class Aves; order Psittaciformes; family Psittacidae; genus Forpus; species Forpus xanthops. The sequence continues at coordinate 18,248 of JASSUY010030216.1, forward strand.
CTTTCTTTCCAAGAGTCCTCAGCTGAAGGAAAAAAAAGGAGTTATTATCAATTGTCATTATTGGCATGGCCTGTTCCCATAGAGCCCCAACCTGAGAAATGACAATAACGAGCTAATCCGCTCCTCTTTTGTTTATTTTCAATCATCATCTTCCATAACCATCAGATGACGATGTCCATTGTTCACTAATAACACTGGACCAGACAAAGAACATCATCTGGCGCTGCTCAAGCATGGCTGAGTTTTCATAAGCCAGAATTGTTAGTGAAAACAAAGTTTTCATATGCTGATCTGCAAGAGAAAGCAAGACCAAACAAAACAAAAGAAAAACAACCACATGCCTCGGGCTTGGAAACTTTTGACACGTATGTCATGGAAATATCTGTGGGGGTCAAAAAATGAATTATACCATCAGGGATTTAATTATTCTTGTACATGTTTTTGGCCAGACAAAGCTCTAGCCTGGAAAAAGTATGTATTTTTTTAATATAGGTGGGTCCCGTCCCCCCCCCTCCCCAGGGAAAGAGAGCAGCCGTTTTTACAGCTGACTTAAAAAAAAAAACAAACTAAAAAACCCCAAAACCAAACATTTCTCATTCTTTTGGCCAAAATAAAAGGGGGCCAGGGTTGTGTATTTTGGCTGATATATCTCTGCTGGCTAGTAACGCAATACATGGGTGCAGGCATGTGCATTGCTTTTACCTCTGCAGAACCCCAGACTTTCTCTGCAAGCATCCTTTGAAATTGGAGGCCATGGCAGGGGCTCCGTCAAAACCAGATCCCAGTCTATAACATGGCCAAAATCAGATCCTGCTGTTCTGCTCTGTTCTTGCAGCTTCAGGGGCATTGTGGGGAGACACTTCACCTACAAACCTGTGAAATCGAATAAGAGCAGAAATGTACCTGGTGATACCAGTGGTACAGTGTTGTGATAAGCCAGGGTGAATGTGGACCCCTGTCGAGTGGAGATGCAGGACCAGGCAGTGAGGCACAGTGTGGTGCTGGGGGGTTTCTGATGAGCTTTCCTCCCTTTCCCCACTGCCTCTCAGGATGACCATGGCTACATCTCCCGTGAATTTCACCGCCGGTACCGCCTGCCTGCCAACGTGGACCAGGCTGCCATCACCTGCTCCCTGTCCAACGATGGCATGCTGACCTTCTCTGGCCCCAAGGTCCCTTCCAACATGGAGGCCAGCCACAGTGAGAGGCCCATCCCTGTGTCTCGGGAGGAGAAACCCACCTCCGCACCTTCCTCCTAAGCCCGCCTGCCGCTGTGGTATGCAGGCTGCCACTGACTGCAGGTCTCATTCCCAGAGCCATTGCATAGATACCAGTGAATATCCAGAGGGGTTTATTTTGTTGGTTACCCTTCATCCTTTGTTTCTTCTATTTCCCACCCCCCCTTTCCCTTGGATGGGACGAGGGGCTGGGGGAGCAGCTGGTGGACTTTGAAGCTTAAACCTGCGAGCTGTGCTGTTGGGGATGGCATGGATGGCACATGCTGCCACGCTGTTGTATTGCTGAGAGGGTCTTCGTCCGGTGCTGTAGTCCATAACCATCACTCGGTAGGAGGGAGTGCACAAGTAACACAGGCTCATGGTGCACCAGGCCTTGAAGTGAGGCTTGGGGCAGGGGAAAAGCCCTGCAAGCTCGTTCTGACTCACTCAGAGTTAAACTGATTATTCTTAAAAGAAAGCAAAGGAGCCAAGTCCCGCACCTGGGATCCTGTGTACATGTGATGAATGTGCCACGAGTTCATTGCAACCGCAGGAGAAATAATACCTTATTTCCAGGGGTTGCGATGTGCATTTTTCCCCAGCAAAGTGTTTAAGTGTATCTGTTCACACCACTACCCTGTCGTTTCCCTTGGGGGAACTGACACGAGGACAAGCACGTCTTTCCACCGTCTTAGTAGGCCCTTGGGGAGAGAGGGGGGGCTCACCGCTGTGCAGAGGCTTCACATCCCCAGCAAGCTCTCCCCAGCCTGTGCGTAACAGACCGTGTCCCTCGCTCTTGCTGTAATCCTAGGGTAGCTCCCCATCTTCCACTGGTATCTGGCACTCAACCTGAGAACACGGTCAGTGGCAGTCAATAAAGAGATATAGGAAACACGCAATTGGCTCTGAGGGTTTCATTTGTTCCTTTCTAAGGCTTTTAAAGGTGGTGCCTAACACTGTTTGGAGGACACACTTTCCACCACTGGAAGTACACTTTGTGATGACAACTTGCTTTTTGTTTCACGTTCCTGTTATCCTTCAGGCAAGCAAAACAAAAAGATCAAAAAAAGGAACAAAATTCAACAGCCCAACAACCACACTATTTCTTCAGTTAGTTGTGTCGGTAAAGGTGGCAATGCAAAGCTCACTTGTGTGACACAGTGTGAAGGATTTAATCTGAAATGAATGATTAAAACTATTTGGTGGCAGGATGAGTAGGGCATAGGTAGTAGCTCCCTTGCAATTGCCACACATGAAATCCATGGCTCCCAAGATTGCATAGGTGTGAGCATTCAAGACTGAAGGTTTCAGCACTCATGCTTGACTCAAACAACTTCCTATGCAGATGAAAATCCAGGGTGTAGCATCAGTAATAACCCCAAATCCACATAATTAACCCCATAGATAGAATCAGCTTGGCCAGTGAGTGCTTGTCCTCTTAGTAAAGATCTTCACATCCAAGTGCTGCAATGTAAGGTGGAGCTATTGAGGTCCATGTTGGCTCATAAATCGAGAAGGTCACTGTTTCCCCAGGAACAGACACAAGTTTGTCTCAATCGATACATCTCTGGGTACTCCTGGATCAAAGCAAGCACATCCATGCCCTCACTGGGAGGTGAGGAGAGTTGGAGAAAGAGTATTTGCTCTGCCAAAGGGACGAATTCATCAACCTCCTTCTGTTTGCTGCTGCTCATCTGTGGAAAAGGGAGAAAACAGATGCAGGGTTTTTCTCATGGCGTGAGTTTAAATATTAATATGAGCAATAAACACAGAAGCTCTAGGCCTGTTTAAAATTAAAGAGCACTTTCTTCAGCCACATCTACGCCAAAACCTTGGAAGGAGTGGGAGTCAGGAGCAAGGGTGTTATCCATTGTCTGGAGAAAGTGAATGTGCCCCAGGGCTCCTGTCCCTGCCTAAACCCCTTGAGGGCAGGGATGCTGGGAGCCTTACTGGGACCAACATCACGGCAACTGTGGCAGAGCCTGCTGGGAGCAGGGTGGCTGGGGGAGAGCCATGGAGAGGGGGAAGGCTGAAGGAGGGGGGGAATGCTGCAGAAGCAGGGACGAAAGGGAAAGGAGGGGCATTACTGTCTGGTAATTATAAAGCAAGGAATCCCCTCAGCGTCTGACACTATTTTTAAACCTATTTTTTATTGAGATTAATTATTGGGCAATCTCAAAGCTTTCTACCAAAAAACGTTCAGCCTGTTGCATTTTCATCTCCAGAGGACAGGTGTGAATGAGTGTGTTTTAAGAAAGGGCAATTTCATACCAGGAGGGAGCTTTCTTGACTCCCCACCATGTGCTGACATCTCTCTCCTTCCTGACATAAACTCAGCAAAGTCAGGAGGAAAAACACCCAAACCCAGCCCCAAATATTTAGCCTGTACTGAAACCTATCAGAGGCGTTAAAGTAGGGAAATACATTTCTAGTGTGATGTGTGTAGACCTACAGGTGTCTGAGCACTCTGTGCGTGTGTTTGTTCTATTAAATGACATTTGAACTATTTTGGGGCCCCTTTTTCTGTCTGGGTGGCAGAAAGTGAAAGTTTTGATGGCAGGAAATCAGGGCAGGTTTGGGGCAAGCCAAGAGCTGTGCAGAGGGGGCAGCAGCTCTTGCAATGCAGTGGGTGTTGGAGGAACATGCAGCCCCTTGCTTCTGGAGCTAATCCTGGGGACGCCAGGCCTTGACTGTCTCAATGTGCTGAGCAGGGCTGATTTTAAAGCCCTTTGCAATCCATCAGCTAATTAAAAACATTAGTGGCTGCTAAAAGGTTCTGTGCAAGGACACATGGGATGGCTGGTGGTGTTTTGTGTCACCAAATGTGTCACCAAAGAGTCCCCTGTCCCCAGGCCCAGAGGCCCTCCATCCCCAAGGGATTCATTTGAAACAGAAGAGCTTGAGCATGGGCATAACAGCTCCCTGCTCAATATCATCTATGTGTCACTCAAAGTACTTCACATTTCTCACCCTTAAAGTATTTCCAGTCTGGAACTGGGACACTCCTCCTTCTCTTCCATGTGCTTGGCTCTGTAAAAAAATGTTGTCTCCCTTTAATTTTAATTTAAAGAAAGTCTTGTCATTCATATCCTATGATTATGGCTTCAAGGAGTTCTTCACCACAGCTTTCTACACAAATTCACCTGTTTGTTAATAAGGTGTTGGTAACACTCTTCAGTGAGTAAAAGCATTTCTTATAAGTTCTTTGGTTTGCAGCTCAGCCCATGATTTTATCATGGAGAGAAAGACAGTGGAGGGTCCTGCCCCCAGGGCACTGATGGCACCTTCCAGCATCACTGCAGATTGGGGTAGGGGGGTCTGTAACCAGAGGTTTTTGCTGAGGGTGACTACTCAGCCTTATTGCACTGTGATTTGTGTGCCCCGCTGTCCATCTCCACTCAGAGTGCTAACCCTGCTTGCCTACAGCAAAGCAGAAATGGCTTTAACTTCCCTTCCTTGAGAAATTAAGGTCCTCTGAGGGGGGATGCATTAGACAGTGGTCCAGGGCCATGCATCCTCCTCCTGCAAACTCCCCTTCCTCACACAGGCCCCAGTGACCCCATGGTGGTGGCAGCAACGTGAGGGACAGCAGCAGCTCCTAGTGCTGTACCTGCCCCCTCCCCTCCATGGCATTGCACTGCCTGGGCAGGGTGCGTCACCTCTGATGGATCCCCCTTTCCTCCAAGAAAAAGCTGGCAGCAGGGGCTGGCAGGTTGTGACCTGCATGCTGCCAGCCGGGAATCTGTCCCTGCCTTCTGGCAGGAGAGAGCCCACGGGAAAGGGAGGGATTTCGCGGCAAAGCCGTGTCCCCGCAGGGTGGCAGCCTTTCTCAAAGGCTCCTTTTGTCCATCGCTGATTTCGGCATCTCCCCGGGGCACATGGCGAGCAGGCACAAGGACCCGACGAGGGTTGCACTGCTCTGGTATTTCTGCTTTCTGATTGATATGGAGATCAGCCAGAGCTACACCAAGATCAGGAGCAGTGGGAAAGCTTTCCAGTGTTCCCCTCCTTTCTTTTTCCTTTAAAGCAAATTCTGTTACATGCAGCCACTGTAATGCCTCACCTTGTCATTGTCATCAGGATTTGGCCTCTGCAATGTGAGGTCAAAAAAGCAGTAACTGCCTCTGTTGGCAACAAAAAGGGCTCCAAATGCATCCAAAACATCCCAGTATTCTCTCAAAAGCGTGTAACACACATGCTGGGCACACCTCAGTGGTTTATTGCTTCAGTGTTGGGCACGTGGATTAGGGAGATGCCACAGTCAGGCGGCTGCAGTGGCATGGGCTCTGCCCCCACTAACCCAGACCTTATCCCTCCGGTGTGACCCCCTGTCAAGGTTGTCTTGGAAAAGCACCAGCCTGAGTGAGGAGGGCAGGTGACTGCCAAGTGCCATATTTTCCAGCTCCTGATTCAGCTGCGGGGCTTTTCCCAGTGGAATTGCAGCCAGGTCCGTACGCAGCTCACAAAGCAGTGCAGGAGCCAGGGTACGTGGCTGCGCTTAACTTGCAATTAACTGGCACTTTTAAGGAAAAATGTGAGGTTGAGACATGACACAGATGCTTGTGGCATATCTTAGAGTACAGGACACGCAGGATAAAAATGAAATACCAAGGGCTGGGGCAAGATGATGGAGTGATGCAAGTCAACCAAAACCCAGAGGACTTGTCCGTGCCTCCAAGGCCATACTCCAGCTGTCTTGTAGAGATTTACCATGCACTGTGAGGGGCCTGAACTCTTTAGGAAATGGTCCTTCTGCTTGAGAGGGGTAGGCTCAGCCCAGCCTGGAGAGGCTGCCCTGCCTCTGCAAGGATACTGGCATCTGTGCTCCGCAAAGCCTGGTGCTACTAAGGAAATCCCTGTCAGCCGCCCCACATAATCCTGTGGCTCTGCCTAATGTCCTGCTTGACTTGCCCTTTCCCAGCCCATGTCTGCCCAAAGAGCTGTAGGGACAGGGTGTAAGTGGGCACGGCCAACACCACAATGCTGGGGAAGCTGTAAATTGGGGTCAGGGTGGGGAACACACATCACTGCCCACTGCCTACAGATGTCTGGCAGGGTGGCTGCAACCTCCAGTGTGGTGTGGATCACACAGCTATAGGAGATATACCTCCTTGGCTAGGAAGGCACAGAAGGTGTTGAGGACTTGAGTACAGGAGCAGTGCTTCCTGCTGTGACTGTGCCCTGATCTCAAACCACAGCACCACCTAAACTGCACTGACAGTGACAAGGAGGTTCAAGAGCATGTCAATTGGCTGCTTTGGGGTCATGGGAGAGACAGAAATACCCCTGGGGTATGGGCAGAGGCTGATCTGCAAGGTCGTGGGGAACAGTGCAAGGACTCCTCCTAAATGTTTCCAGAATGCATTGTCATATTTTGCTGGAGCTATTTTGGAATGATTACTTGGGCTATGTAAGAGTTCAGAGGTAGGGAGGCTCTGTGTGGGATAGGTTGAACATTTGGACCACTCAAGAGGCTGGTGGACAGGGGTTTCTGCTGGAGGTGACTATTCAGCCTTATTGCACTGCGATTTGTGTGTCCTGTCCATCTCCACTCAGAGTGCTAGGCCTACTTGTCCGCAGCATGCCACTGCATGGGGTGGACTGGCATGTCCCAGGGGAACCAGTGACCTAAGCTGGCAGCCAGGTCCTTGTTGGGGAATTTCCATGCTTTGCTTGTAGTGCTTTCTCTGTGAAGCTTTCACAGTTGGTCGATCATTTCATTAGCCTCCAATCAGGGGAAAAGGCACACAGCTTAATCTAGAGCCTCTGCTCTGCCTTTAAGGTCACCAGTATAGTGAAGATCTGAACACATATGTATTTCAGCATACACAAAACTGCATACCCAACACAATATTTGCACACATTGTTTTATTTCCTTGATTTCCTTTGACAAGAGGAAATGGCCTCGAGCTCTGCCAGGGGAGGTTTAGATTGGTGATTCTTCACAGAGAGGGTGGTCAGACATTGGAACAGGCTGCCCAGGGATGTGGTGGAATCACCATCCCTGGAAGTGCTCAAAACGCATGTAGATGAGGCCTTCAGTGACATGGTTTAGTGGTGGACTTGGCAGTCCTGGGGTAACAGCTGGACTTGATGATCTTAAAGGTCTTTTCCAACCTAAATAACTCTATGATTCTATGCCTTAAATGCGGTGCTCAGACAAGCCGTGCCAAAGCATTTTTACATACTCACCCAACCATCCCTGCTTGCTTGCCAAGAACCGGCCCTGGCCTTGAACCTCTGTTCGGCTGGTTCCTTCCTTCCCCTGCCCCAGCCCAGCTCCCCTCCGCTGCCATAGCCTTGATCAGGAGCGCCGGGAGGTGGCAGCAGCCCCTCGTCTTTGGGGCCGAGCGGAAGAAACTCCCCGACGGAAAGGTTATGCTCGCTGTTTTGTGGAGCATCTCCTGTGTGTTCCTTCAGAGAAATATCCCCCTCCTCCCCCGATTTGTTTTTCTTTTTAATTTAACCTTATTTTTCTTTTTCTCCCCTTCCCCAGCAGCGATTATTCCCGTTTTCTTTTCCCCTTCCCTTCAACAACGTGCCCAGCAGGAAGCAGAGCAGCACCATTGTCCGCACTGTCTGTTTTCCACGCACTCTGGCTGATGTCAGCCCCTCACCGCAGGACTCCATGCACGGCTGTCTGCCCTCCTGATTGCTAATTGCAATGGGCTTTTGGCTTCTTTTCACTGAGGAAGCTGCTTGGAGCAGAAGCCTCGCTCCCACCTTTGACAGCCTTTTCCCCCTCGGTTGAGCCATCTCCATGCTGAACTGTGGATGGATGCCTGGAGGATAGGGCATACAGGGCCACCCTGCCACTGATTGACCTGGGGTGGAAATAAGGGGGAGCCGAGGGGGAAAATGACCCACAAAGTGTTTTTTCTCACAACACGCAGGCCATTTGGAATCTCTGGTCAAAGGGGTCCCATTTAGTTCACCCTTGCATGAGACCGAGATGCCTGGATGAGTTCTCACACTGGAGCACTATTTGGCTCCGGGAGTGTTTATATTGAGATAAGTCACCAGGCGCCTGTCGCCAGTGCTCAGATGTGAGCTAGAAAGATGTTTGAAAGGAGCCTGCTTCGTAGCTTTCAGTGCCAACTAAGGAAGGTCTGGGATTTAATTTCCTGCTTTTTCTGTTGTTGTTTGGTTTTACATAGGAGAAATATTTGGGATCTCTAGCCTTGTCTATGCTGGTTTTGCTGGAAGGCTCCTTGGACATTTCAGAGGATTTGTACTCTCTCACACTGTAAACAAAGCGTGTCAAATCCTTCCCAAAGATGCTGATTTTCCAAAGCATTCATTATGAGCCTGACCTTTCTTCTCCACTAATTTATGAGCTACTTCCAAAGAGCCCACAAGACAGTAATGCAAAATGCCTGATTTATTTATGTGCTTCAGCGGGCCATAGGGGTAAGAAACACTATACATAGCTTTGTTTCAATCCCTCGGTATGTCATTATTTCCCTGTGAGTTTCACGACTCCAGAATACATGACCGTGTCCATGGGACTGAATCCAGGAAGCCCAACAGGCTTGTTCAGCCTATAGCGTTTTGGCTTCCCCTGATGATTTCTGCTGCTTATTGATTTGACATGTCAGCTCAAAATCTCACCTGAATTTAATGCAAAACAAACACCCTGTCACATCAACACAGAGAAAATGGAATACAATGAGCTTAATTGGCAGTGGCGGAGTGATTCAGTGGAGTCTGGGAAGGGATTTTTTAAAGAAAAGCAATGGTTCACTATCTGATAGGCAGTAGTTTAGCAGTACACAAAGTAGTGAGTGAGTTGTAAGCCTTCCAGGCTGGCTTTTCTCCTTCAGGCACTACTAATGCCTGTCATTTTAACTTATTAAGAAAGGGAGCATGAAGTAAGAGAGATGTAGACTCAGGTGCATGGAAGACCCAAACAGGAAATGGTACCGATGGGTGAACCGATGAAGTTGGCTATAACAAAGATTTTCATCTTCCTCAGAAAAAGCAGCTCAGCCATTTTCCACTTTCTTCCCCAGGGAGCAAGCAGATAACTTGGAGACAAATTCTCCATCTACAGTAGTAAGTATAGATCAACTGGTTTATGTTTCAGTGACACAAACTTAAAGAACCCCAATGAGCATAACAGAGGCTATATATGCATCTTTCATCTGGTTCCTTCCTTGAGAAGATGCAATACAGAAGCCACTCCAGCATCTGAATTACTTGCAAATGCTCTCCAGCAGAGTATAGCAGAGATCAGTGTGTGATCATTGTGCAGCTGGGCTGTACTGCTCTCCCTCCCTGCAGCTGATGCTCTGAGTCTGCCGCGATGAGGGTTTCACTGTCCTTTAAGCTTCTCACTCAAATCTGTGCCTCACAAAATGCAGAAGGTAGCCTCACCGTGTGATTTGCATGTTTAGGTCATTAACCAAGCAGCTGAAAATGCATTCATTTAACTGAAAGATTAAAAAAAAACCCTCAACAATCCAGCCCACAAACAAAAGCCCGAGACAGCAGAATCTGACAGCATTTTACCCATACATTTTGGAGTAAGCCTGCATGGAAGGAAAAACGCATATCCATAGCATTTGTGGTTTTGTTTGCACAGGCCTTTCATAACCAGCCATTGCAGGAGGGGTTTGTATGCAGGGATGCTTTGGTGAAAGGGAGTCAGTCTGAGGCGAGCAGTTACTGTGGCAGAAACCCCTTTCTTTCCCTGTGGCCCTCCAGTGCTTGGAGCACAGAGGGGGTTACTCACCGCCTCTTTGCACCACAGAAAAAATTGCCCCATAAATCAGATGTGAACTCACGTTTTTCAAGCATCTGAGGTGAAATGCTCTTGGAGGAGAACCAGACACTGAGGTCTCCAGCATATTTTGCTGTAGCTGCAATGTCTCAGGATGCAGCCAGGTCAATGGGCTGTAGACAGAGGGAATATTTTTCATCGTATCCACTAGCAGAATGGAAAACTCAGAGGAGGCTTTGAGCAACAAAGCCAACCTACAAGTCGGTGAGGGCTTTGGGAAATGAGTTTTGATCACTGCTGTTGTGGTGGGTTAGACATTACTCCCTTCCACTGCTGTGCCCTCTGGTCTGCAGCTCTTACAGGGTAGTGCACAGGGGACAGTGGCAGAGAGATTTGCCAAAATTTCCCTTTACAATGCCACTCTGCAGCCCTTCTGTGGGTCCACAGGCGCTGTCAATGCTCAGGTAACACAAGGCGTCTGACAGTAAGTGGGACTGAGCAACAGCAGGGAAAATCTGGTTAATCCCTTCTGTGATAAACTCACTTCTCTGATAAATCCACAGAAGGTGGAGGTCTGGAAAAATGCAGACTGGTATGATACAGTTCAACTGCATTTCTTCTTGCTATAAGATAAGAATGAAAATTAGGCATCATTTTTTATACTGAAAAGTGCTCTGTAGGTGTAAAATAAACAGATGCCGAAGAGAAAACTTTTCTTGTACCTGGAGTTGCTTTAAGCCTGGATGCTCTGGGTACAGAAACTGCATGAAGTGCTTGAGTGGCTGTGTGCAGTGAGATCACAGGAGCTCAGGCAGCTGCATGAGCCCTGCACCAGCAGAGTCGAGCTGGGAGAGGGAATTGTTGATCCCCTTGACAGTGGGGACCAAAGCTTAAGTGTGACAAGATTGGAGAAGCCAGTAGAGGAGCAGAAAAGGAGTTGCATGAACAAGTGCATGGGCAGGAAGGGGGATACTAGCAGCTGTGTTTTCTCTTCAAGGGTGAGTCTGTGAATTAGCTCTTCCCAAGGGCACCCAGGAAGACACCAGAGATGGGGACTGCTATTTGGTTAGCAGTGCCCTGGAGGATACTATGAAAAAAGACTAACTGAGCCAAAGTTCTTCCATTAGGACCAATGGGGCAGTGGCACCAGTGCTAGACAGTGATGCTTGTGGGGGTTTGCTACGCCCATGTGAACATCCATGCCTGAAGGACAGCTTTCATGGTGTTTTGGACCTGGTGGTGGGTGCCCTGGAAAGTACGGGTGTTGTTACTCTTGTTATAGGCAGCTTTTTGTCAGCATTTACTTATGTGGAGTGGGCAAAATTCAGACACATCCCAGTGGGCAGAAAAAGCTTATAGGGAAAGTCCCTGCATATAGCAATTCAAGAGATTCCCTGGGAAAGCCCCCAACTATCCCCAGCACCAGGTGGTGAAGAGGCCTCAAGCCAGGAGACAAAGTTGTGCATAGGTGGAAACTCCCCTACCCACCCCAAGGGAAGGGTCCAGAGCCTGTCTTTGGGCTGGGCTTGTAGGTTAAGATACAGTAATGGTGCCTGACGTATTAGCTGGGCTCCTGCAGAGAGCACAAAGGGAAGGAACAACAACCTCTTTTGTTTTATTTGTTATTCCATGCAATGTGCTCCACAGCAAAGCACCAACGTTCCTTGCTCCAGAGAAGCTGAGGGCTTTTTCTACTGGGTTCCCTTTGAATCTTTCTTCTAGCCCATGTCTTCCCCTTGAAGGCCACTGCCTTTTGATCCACACATTAGCCCCTGGAACTGCCCCGCATCCAAGCTGGAGAGCCTTTCCCACTGCAACTCTCACTCTGCCTCTGCATCCCCTCCCTTCTGCCTCCCAGCAGCTTGCTCTTGCTCATCTCTGGTATTGATTCCCAAAGCTGCACCCCTGGAGCAACTGCTCTGCAGGATGAATTTGGCAGCAGTGTTTGCCAAAGACTAGAGGCTTTCTTTCTGAGCTGGGGAGGAAAGATGCAATCAATGAATGGACACATCTGGTATGCATAATGGAAAGCATGGATCTGTATGTTGTATACATGCAGTGGGAATGCCAAAAAAAGTAATAGAGATAGCATGAATGCACCTACATGCATGTGCAATGCATTTTCACTCTGTGTTGGCGGCAGCCAGCATTGCAGGGCAGCATCTCCATGGTCTTGCCACCTTCTAGCCCACAAAGGACTCAAATTCTCCCCAGTCATGACTGCTTTGTGCCTGTGCAGCAGATCATTTGCAAAACACTGCCAGGTCCAGGAGGCAAGGCTAGTTCTGGTCACATACATGCCCTTGTGCAAAGCCCACTGGGCATTCATTGCAAAGAGCATTTTATCAGACCAAAGCTCACAGGAAAGCCTTCTGCAAGTGCAGCCTAGGCTCCAGTTCTCTGTGCATGGGGTTAATGCTATACCTGTGGTGATATACCTGCCAGGGCAGAGGCACGGCAATGCAGACCATCTGGAAAGCAGAAAGCCTTCCCTCCAGAAATGTATGGAGTGAAGTTTTATGGAAAATGTGAGGATGGTGAATAACCCTGCAGACAGTGTTTATTGGTTTATTAAAGCCTCTTGGTTTATCAAAGCCTCTAGGTTTATTAAAGCCTCTAATACAGAAGAAATAGGTCCAGGTTGCAGCTATAAACCCAGAACCATGTCACCTCTAGGAAGAAGAGGGCCATATTGATATGCCTGTTAGATTGAAATCATATTTGCTGCTGACCATTAAGCATCCAAGGCATCTGGCTCTTCATTTTTCCTGCACCTTAGAGATGCCATTTCCCTCTCAAAAGAATAAGCAGCATCCCCTCGTTTCTTTCTCCCCACCAAGCCACTGGACTCAGCCAGTTCTCAGGATGTGTCCCTGCTGAAGAGTGACAAAGCCGTGTTATTTTTCAGCTGAGGAAAGAGCAAAGGCTGCACCTTCACCAAGTGCCAGGCTTCTGACCTCAGTAAGGTACCACTCTGTCCCTGTTTGTGTGGACACAGTGACACCACCATGCCAGGACTGTGGGGACCAGCAGGCACGATTAATTAGACTGAGCCTTGCAAAATGCCTGAGCCTCTATTCAGAGCTTCTGCTTTTCAGCTAAAATCCACTGCTGAAAATAAAATCCAAAAGATCGCCCTGTTTGAATACTTGGTGTGCCCATGGTGCATGACAAAGGGGTTATTTATTGCCTGCATGCCGAGAATAGGATATTACAGGGAGAGGGAGGGTGGCAAAGCCTATTCCCGAGCAAGCTGGGACTTTTTAGCACATTACTGAGGTAACCACTGCAAGCACTCACACCAGAGATGTCAGGAGTCATCAAGGTCTTCTGTAACACTTCCAAGCAGTGTCCTTCCTGAGCCCACAAACTTGCTGCTACCGTCATGCTGGCTGGAGTTCAGCTCTCCCCTTGGACCCTGGTTGTACATCTACTGTGTTTGCAGGCGGTTCTTGCTTGACAACAGAACTCTCCTGTGTTTAGATGAGGCCAGCAGCAATGTGAGATTTCCCTTGCTTGTCCTTTAAGAATCAGAGCCACGGGCAAAAATCAGAAGGTGGCTGCACATCAATAGGGCAGGTAAACTGGAGGCTGCCCAGGCCTGTCCTACCAGCGCACTTAGGAACGCTGGTGGGGAAGTGACTGCCTGGCTCACCCCATCCAGTTCCCTGCTGTTATGAACACCACATAAAAGCCTGTCCTACCCAGCACAATTCACAGAACATTTTCTTCCCATGCCTCAATGCACCCTAGACCACAAAGCACTTCCTGACCATCCTTGAGCCAACTTAGATCAATAGGGCAAAAGATCAAAAGCCATAAACTGTGCTGCACTAGAGGGGGATGGCAGGAGATCTCAAGGACCTTGCCAGCTTGGCAGGAAAAGGTTGCTTACAAGTTGAAAACGTAGGAAGAAATCTGCAGAGGAAGAATGCCGGGATACCTGCTCTTAGGTTGCTCACACAAAAGTGATGTTTGTAGGAATTGTGGGGGAGCTCAAACTGCATGTCTGATGTGCAGCTGGGAAAGGACCTGGGGTCGGGTTGTGAATGGCAAGCCCCACCAACCATACATTTTATGCTCCCATTGCTTGCACTCTTCTGAGTTGCTGAGATAGAATTCAGCTCATGTAACTTCAGAGGTCTATCGAGTGGTCATCTCAGTCTGAGCTCACTGTCGTCTTCTCCCTGGGCAGACAATGGAAAGAAATAGCCATTCCATGGGCACACTCCATCTAACCCATGTTAGCCATCTCCATCATAAAGTGAGATATTGCTCTCAGAATGGGCTCTCATTGACTAGGGAGCAAGCTCAGAAGAAGGTATTTAATTGTGAGTCACCTGAGCAGATGGATCTTATCTGAAACATCTACCTTTTGCTCAGGAAGAACTGAGTTCAAGACCTGCTGGAGGACTGGGCTGGAGCATACTTTGCTTCTCCTATGAGCACCTTGAATCCTTTCCATGGATTGGATGAGAGCTGGTGTCTCTCTCTTCGTTGCATACTGGAGCTCAGTTGAAAGTTGTGCCCAAGCACAGCCTCATGTGGAGCCGATGTGGCAGGAGAGAATGTGAGGGAAATGTGAAGGTTGGTATGAAAGGAGAATGAATGGAAATATTGATATGCAAAGCTCCCAGAGCAGTAATGGGCAGGAGGGGCACAGGAGGGATGGCAGTTCTTGCTGGCAGCTAAGCTGGCAGGTCTTTGAGAAGTACATCTAGAGGCAGGTTCTCAGAACACCCAGACCAGGAGACAAAGGACTCAAGAGACAAAGGACTCAGGAGGCAAAATCCTGATGACGCACGGAGAGGTGCAGCATGATGGAGAGACCCATCTTTGTCAGCTCCTGATGAGTGAAAAATAGCGTATCTGAACCTGGACAGTGTCATTCAGGAGACTTGGAGAGGTCTGGGTAGCCAATGTTCCTGGTCCTCTACGCCAGCAAGAGGGATCCTGGCCAGATCAGAAGGATACACACTTCTCAGTGCTTAGAGTTACGTGAGTATGACAGTATAAGGGAGTGACATTCATTTTATTTTAAATTAAATCACTCTTCTCCTCTTATTAGGTCTGACATTGAGCTTTATTGCTTTTTGATTCATATTGCAGCATCATTTCCTGCAGCAGAGAACACGTCTGGTCTTGGAAATGGGGCTGGACTCATTCTTTTGGTCTTGAAAGGTCTCAAAGCAACCTGGTGCATTTGGGATTTTAACTCCCACTGTGTTAGCTCTGTCAGAGTCTAAGTTTACCCTGCACTTTCCAAGTAGAAGATTGGATCAGGCTTGCTTGAGACTTGGCCTTGTCTTGACTGAAAGATCTGTGAACCTTCACAAACCTTTGGTTTTGGCTCACTTGTTTTATAGGCTTACGATAAAGTAAAAGAAATTCACTGCTGCGTTGATGTACATAGTCATGCACAGTGCAACGTTTTCAAGCAAGAGTCTTGAGTGCTTGTATCATTGTGGAATGCACCTTTGCATTCCCCTGCATGCAGCCCCTTTGTTTGTGTTTCTTATTCATATGGAGAGCCCAGCTGTGGGTTTCCAGTTTTTACTTGAATCTCTTTCTCTTAAAAGTCAAAAGCACAGATTTCCATAGAAAAGGCACCTTCCTCTTTGGGCTGAGGCTGGCTCAACATTTACTGAGTGATGACCTGGACAAAACCAACAGTTTCCCAAAGTAGAGAAGAGCAAGTATCTATGGGAAACTGGATTAGACCATAGTCCTCTTTAAGTAATCAAACAACATATTGGAAGCTGAGGGTGATGCAGTTGACCACATGACTGGGACCCCATGTCCATGGAGAGTTTTGTCCAGGGGAGCACGTGAAATGTTTGTGCTCTGGATCCTACCACCTCCAACATACAGGGCAACTCCAAGTATCTCCTACGTCTGCAATGCCAGAGCATAGGCATTAATTGCTCCCTGGCGGTATATTAAACCAGCATGTCTTGACCAGGAGTGGTCATTTTGAAAGTCCTGCTGGAAGGCATCTGCAGAGGTTTCAGATGCTCTTAGCTTCTCAATGGGGTCTTTGCACCCCGCTAAAAACAAGCCAGTGTAATGTGTGCTCAATACATATTCCCTGGCCAAAGTTTCTGTTGCAGTGGTCTATTAAAATCCTGCCCTATACAGCTGCACACCTTTAACATTACAGTGATGCCATGTTTTAAACAGCATTCTCCATGTGGGGTTGTATCAGAGTTTTTGAGTATCTCCCAGCATTTCTTTAGTTTTTAACACACATAGTTTGGAAATGGAGAAAAGTGGCCCAGAGTGATCAGCAGCAGACCAGCTGAGCCAATTAGGCCTTCAGTTCAACACAGCCTTTTTGTGCAAAGGCCAGGCACAAAGATGGTTTTGCAAAATCTTACTGAGCACAGACACAAAGCAGTGGGATTAGTTTGCAGCATGTTCACCTCAGTTACCATGTGGTGCAAGGATCAAAGACTTTACACGCATCTCAGTCATACCTGGAAACAAGCTTAGAAGGAGATGAGTCTTGGCTCTGTAGAACCTGAAAAAACAGAGAGCTGTTTGATTGGAGCCATGTTTACTCAGCTGATGCCAAGATCTGAAAGGAGGCAGGTTGGACCCTTTGGCCCACCTATAGATGCAGTGAAAATCATTGTGACTTTGTGCCTCCCCAGAAACCAGAGAGACTTCTTGAGATGTTGCCCTAATTCCCTCAAATGACTTTGGCCAGCATGGGTCAAATGACTTAAAATAAGGTAGGATACCCTCACTATGGGGCTGCATTTAAATGGTGGGCAGCCTGAACATGGTGTCAAAGAATTAACAGATAAACAGGGAAGAGAAATATGGGTTAGACTGTTTAGTTTAGAGGAGACCAGAGGCACAATCTGGGTTTAGATGTGTTTGTACACACATGGGAAGCATCTATATTGCTATTAAAATAGGAATTGCTGCTCTGTCAAGACATTATCACATTGGCTCTGTAGAAGTGAAGCTGCATACTGCAATAGGCTTGGGAGATTTATTCCATGCCTTGTAGATGAGGGACTATTGACACACACCTAGAACTGGTAACTCTTTCACAAAATTGCCATTATGAGAAGACTCATTAGAGATAATATTCTCATTTACCTTCTGGCAGCAAGACTGTCAACTGAAATAAACACTAGGATGCTTTTCACTGATAGGAAAAGATATATTCCTGTGTTGTAATCTAAAGGGACAAAATATATTTGTTTTTCAAAGCAGTGCAGGTCATTTATCAGCAATGTGGCTTTAGCATAAGCAAGATTTTATTCAGTGTGCTTCCACAGCACAGACTGAGGTCTTGATGGGAGTCTTACAGTGGACAGGCTGAAGCTTTCATTTCAGTTTTGAGCCATGCTCTGGAAGAGTCCACAAACTTTGGGTCTAGTTGCTAACCCCAGAGTTCCTTAGTATCACCAGAGGGTTGGCACATCAGGGTACTGAAGCACCTCTGGTATGGAGACAGGCTGAGAAAGTTGGGGCTGTTCAGCGTGGAGAAGGCTGCGTGGAGACCTCATAGCAGCCTTCCAGTATCTGTAGGGGGCTTATAACAATGCTGGGGAGGAACACTTCATTAGGGACTGTAGTGATAGGACAAGGGGCAATGGGTTCAAACTTAAACAGGGGAAGTTAGATTGGATCTGAGGAAGAAATTATTCACTGTAAGGTTGGTGAGGCACTGGAATGGGTTGCCCAGGGAAGTTGTGAATGCTCCATTGCTGGCAGTGCTCGAGGCTGGGTTGGACACAGCCTTGGGTGGCGTGATTTAGTGAGAGGTGTCCCTGCACATGGCAGGCGCGTTGGAACTAGATGATCTTAAGGTACTTTCCAGCCCTAAGCATTCGATGATTCTATGAAGGTTAAGTATTCCTGAGATGAGAATCACATGAGTCTGATCCAGGTTTGAGAAAAACTCTGTAGCTCTTAGGAAAGGAATATTACCTTGAGTCAAGCCAGGCAAGAGAGCCATAATTGTTTCTGAGTGAGACAAAGTGAAATGCAAGGGACACATGCCAAGTCACTATACCTGTTGCCTGTGTTTTATACAGCTTTGGTTGCTGCAGTTCATCTTAAAATGAGGGTGTTTACTTTTCAATTATATAAGTCAGCTTTGCCAATGGGATTTTGGAGAGACTAGAGAAATAAAACTTCTCCCTTGGCCAGCAATCCCTTCTGCCTGGCTTTGACCTAGGACAACTCTTTTCTTGTCCCAGTTAGAAAATTACCTTGCCCTAAGGGGAGAGCTGTTTTCATTGCCTTCCTCATGCTACGGTACCCTGGGAGCACGCGTAGTGAGATAACATTGTGTTCACAGTTAAAATATGCCCCTAATTCCTGGTACTGCAAATCTGTGACAACTCACCAGCAAGTGCGTGATCTCTCGGAAGGAAAAACAACACTGATCGCAGCCTGGGAGCAGGAGCCCAGTTCCTGCCACCAGCCGTTGAAAGCTGGGAGCAGCTATTGCTTCTTAAGCTACCCATGCAGGGAGGACCTGTTGGCTGTTTCCACTCCTGGTCATCCAGGCTTGGCACTGCTGAGGTCTGCCAGTATGGCCACGGGTGATTGCTTGTTCAATACCACCTCTTTCATGCTTGGAAAGAGCTGTAGTACGTGGTCACTGGTGAGTGCTGAGCAAACCACATTGCTGTTGCTTTGTCTTTGGCATGGGTCACTTAATCCAGGTGTTTATGGGCACAAATATCATGTGGGAAAGCCCGGAGATTCCTCTGGTTGAAGGTCACAGGCAAGATCAGCTCAGTTAAGGTCATTGAGTTTAAGCATACTAAAAGCAGGGCTTGTTTTTTCTCTGAAGAAGGGCTGTCATGGTTTAACTCCAGCTGGCAATTAAGTCCCACACAGCCACTTGCTCACTTTTCTCCAGTGGGATGGGGGAGAGAATTGCAAGGGTAAAAGTGAGAACACTCTTGGGTTGAGATAAAGACAGTTTTTAATAGGTAAAACAAAAGCTGCACATGCAGGCAAAGCAAAACAAGGTATTCATTCACCACGCCCCATGGGCAGGCAGGTATTTAATCATCTCCAGGACAGCAAGGCTCATGTGACAAGTACTTAGGAAGATAAACACCATCAGTCTGGACGTTCTTTCCCTTCCTTCTTCTGCCCCCAGCTTTATACATTGAGCATGACTCCATATGGTCTGGGATTTTCATTGAGTCAGTTGGGGTCAGCTGTGCTGGCTGTGTAACCTCCCAACTCCCTTTTGCACCCCCAGCCCTTGCTGATGGGGTGATGTGAGGAGCAGAAAAGGCCTTGGCTCTGTGTAAGCAACTGCTCCGCAGCAACTAAAACATCCCTGTGTTATCAACACCGTTTCCAGCACAAATCTGAAACAGCCCATACCAGCTGCTATTGGGAGAATTAACTCTACCACAGCCAAACCCAGCACAAGGGTGAAAGTTACAGTGAGACAACTAAAACCACTTGTGCTCAGAGTCAGGCTCCTTATTCCTCACCAAAATGAAAGCAGGCAGAACAGATGTGTTTGGGATTCCCAAATCACCCCACCCGAAGCACACTTTGATGTGATTGCCAGTGGAGTCTTGTATCCCCAGTCAAAACCCAGCTTCCAGTATGAAGCCAAGGATGGGCCACCTTTTGCTGCAGGCATCTTGCCACGTGGCTCCTCAGTCATTGTGCAGGCTGGGTGCAGGCACAAAGATGGAGTGGGGCCAGGCACCCAAGCCCCAGGGCTCTGCCACAGCCTCTGCCTACCCTTTGCTAAGGGAAACCTTTGAGGTAATGTGGGGAAGCAGCTTTTCGTGGATACATGTAAAAGTCCTTGGGATTTGGCTTCCTTGAGAGAGAGATGTTCCTTTTAACATTGCTTCTACCCAGGACCCTTTTACTTGTTTAGAGAAGGTATTTGAAACAAATGAGGGCTCCTGCTTTGCTTCAACTAGCTGACACATCTCATCCTCTCTCATCTTCCCCAGGGAACTATGCTGGCCCTCCTGCAGTGAGCTGGGCTGTGGCCTCCTTCCCAGCCATGCTTTTAACTGAGGCCACAACTCACTGAAAGCCTTTATAAGGAGTCCCATGAAGAATAAATCAAAACAACAGAATTGGACTGAAAATTAATTGCTTTTATGCCTGTCGAAAGTTAAAACCCTCACAAGCACCCACTTTAATTAATCAGTCTGTTTTCTGTCTGCTTTTGACCCTCACCTGATTTGTTTAAAATTAAAATACAAGCAAGCGTTTTGATTATCTATTGTTGAGAAACTATTAATTTAAGGAAATGTTTGCAGTGGAAGGAAGTTCAAGTGAAGTAAGATTTAATCTTTGGAGTAACACTGGGAGAGCCTGATGTGGGATGTGGTGACTGTGGCACCCTCCCCTGCCTCTGGGGTGAGCTTCATTCTCATCCAGGGAGGCAGCAGGAGGGGAAGGAAATAAATACGGAGTTATTCCTGCTTACCAACAAGCTCAAAATCCCATGGAGAAAGTTCTCTTCCTAGCTCATTTGGGGTCATTGCTCTGGTCCAAGAGAGATCAGGGAGACAAGAATGAAAGTGGTCCCTGCTCCACACCTTTAGGCAGGGTAGGAGCATTTTCCCATTTGCAAAAAGATTTGACATGAGCTGTTTTGGCAGCGGGATTCTGAAAGCAACTGATTCCTCACATTTTCTCTGCTAATGTCTGATACATGGTGATACAAGATCCAGACAGCAAACACTGCAGTGAGAGGTATGGCTGGGGTCTGGGGGTTTGGTCCACCTCATCAGTATAATGATGGCAGAGGTCATTTGGGTAGCTCAAGCCTGAGCCAGATGCCACCACTATCCTCAGTGATAAGGGATATTCAGATCCACACAACACCACCATCTTCAAAACTCATTTCCTTGTCTTGAGACAGACCTATCCTTCCCAAAACCCAGAGTTCAAGCCCTGTAGTACCTGGGGTAACAAAAAGCAGACAAGAATTACCCTCTAATTCTTTCTCAACTTGTAGCCCAGCATAGATGAAATAAAGTAATAGTAATGGGAATGGTAATAGTATAAAAAAATGTTATAAACAACAATAATAGAGACCAGAGGGAAAATCAATCTCCCCTAACCTGGGCAATGCAGTTTCTGCCTAGAGCAATCTGAGGTCTTGCTTATGGAAAACTTTGTCAACATATCTGTTAGTTTAAGTGCTCCAGTGCTAACAGGAACTGAGTGGAAAAAAACAGCAGGTGATCAGGGCAGAGCAGGAGCTAATGTGACAGCAAAGATTGAAGTATTTTAAGGTACCTCAACAGCCCTGACATCCCTGCCTGCCCAAAGGACATTATTACTAATGCGTTGGGTGGCATGCTGCAGCAGGTCTTGGATCCGGGCTCTCAGCCTGAGGAAGCAGCAGGAATCCCTCTCCTGGGAGAAAACCCACATCCACCCAAAAGTGGGAGTGACACATGTGCAGGGCTGGGCAGCTCGGTGAGGTGAACAGGAGGGCTCAGCTGGGGGGCAGGAGGGACAAGAGGGGGGGACTGGGTGCTCCCAAGCTGGAGGAAGCTGAGGAACACCTCTGTGACAAGGTCATATATGAGAGCTGAGCCTGGCTCAACCTCATCACACTGACAGCTGGAGCAGAGCAAGACTGTTCGCTGACATCCTGGCCTTCGTATGCTGGAAGCTCCTGAAAGACATAGGTGTGGCCCAGAAGGAAAATGGTTCTGCAGGACTGCAGATGCCAGAACTCCCAGGGATGGCCTTCCCCTCTTTTGTGTCACTGGCCCTATTTATCTGTATGCTCTGCTCAGCACTAACAGCAGGAGGAGAAAAGGATCCACACACATTCCATTCCTCCTGGAAACATCCCCTTTCCAAGACATGGCCTTGGTAGAGATGTTCAGGCTGAGTTGAGGTGCAGGAACCCTCTTTTCAAAGTCTCCCAGAAAAAGCAAATGTCACAGCCTTCCTACTACCCATTTTACACAGGTTCCCTCCTTTCTTCCCTCTCCCAGCTATAATTAGTGCTCTGTGCAGACACAGAAACACTCCCCAGAGAAATTCTTGCT
Source organism: Forpus xanthops (assembly GCA_032466535.1). Classification (NCBI taxonomy): domain Eukaryota; kingdom Metazoa; phylum Chordata; class Aves; order Psittaciformes; family Psittacidae; genus Forpus; species Forpus xanthops. Next base: position 40,219 of record JASSUY010030216.1, read on the forward strand.
CAATCCACAGATCTCTACCTGGTCTGATTGCTCAAGTTGGCTATTAGCATCACACCTGCTTTAAGCTCAGAGGCTGACAAATTAGATGGAAAAACATGCAAATGCCATGTAGCTTTCTGGCAAATTAGCATGCTTCCTGCACAAAGGTTGAGATTACTTGTAGGGGAAGAAGTACTAACGTTGTTTGGTTAATTATTGGAGTAAGCAAATTAGGAGAAAGGGTGACTAAAAAAAGGGTGTATGTATCAATCCAATCACACAGATTAGCTGCATAAGGATGGCACAAAGAGAAGATCCTCTGTACAACTATTGGTACCAATGAGAAGGCTGCTTACATCCCAGCTGGCTAAAGAGACTGTTTTCATTTTCTGTTTTAATATACAAAAGGGGAGCTTTGGCTGCTCCTGGTGCAAAGAGAGGAGTGAGACTCCAATGATAATGCACTGAAGTGATGCAAATAGATGGCAACATCTATGCTTGCTTGAGTGATCACAAACTTCAGCCCTTTGAGTGTGTATCTTAAACATTTGAAGATGGGGAAAAAATCATAACTACTCATGGAAAGAAGTCTGTTTTATAGAGTGTACATAGGAGAAGTACACCATACCCTTCCTCCAGAGTGTTTGGCTTTTCAGTCTAAACAACAGTTTTTTCCACTGTGATTTGATTGAAAATTCCAAGGTTTCCATTGCTCATTTTTTCCATAACTTAAAGTTACAGTTCATTATGAGGAGGACATGGGGGAGAAAATAAACAGCTACTTTTGAGCAGTTGCCATCTCAGTAAAACCCAAGTACACCACAGCCATGTGTTGCAGCTCCTGGGATCTCGCTCTCCTCCCTCCTAGATCAATGGCACACCTTGACCCATTGGCTTTTGGAGTGCCCCATCTCTCTGGGACTAGGAGCCTTCAGCTCTCCTGTCTCTGGGGGCACCTCTGCTGTCCCCAGTGGCATCACTTGCCCCTTAAATGGGCCGTCTTCTTCCTCCATGGCACATCTTCAAAGGAGTCTCTGATCTGAAAGCTTTGACACCCTTCTCAGATGCTACAGCTGGTTACCTTCAAAGTAGCTGATTTCCTTAAATAAACACAGACATTTAGTTCTGATAGAAACTAAGCATTGGAAAGCCCTGGCCATTTCTATCTTTCAAGGCTGTCCCAGCAGGGTCCTGCCTTGCCCTGTGCCTTCCCCATAGCTCCTGCTACACACCTCTTTCCAAGACCACCAGAAACAGGACAGTGTATGTGCAAGGACCAACTGGTGTGGTTCCTCAAGGAAGTGCTCCCTGAGTTTATGGGCCATGAGAAATACATGTGCCTAACATCAGGGACCAAACATATGGACTCCTCCCCTCAGGAAGGATTTTGTCCTGTTTGGAAATGGAGATTCTGGGCCAAAACAGCTGCCTGATATTTAGAAATGACAACCTGTCTGCTCCCTTTGTTGAGGATGAAATGGTCTGACTTTTATCACCGAGTAATACTGCAGTCAGCTGTCTGAAAAGGCTCCTCCTTCTTTGGGATGGCCTCAATTTTCATGCCTGCTTGCTGGAGTCTTAAAAGCTTCTTTTCAGTTGGTTGCAATTAGCACTTCGCACACATTTGCTCAGGTGCTAATTTAACTCGGGGGACAATTTACCTTCCTAAACATGTGGTAATAGTGCTCTTCAGGGAAAAAAAAAAGCCAACAACAAAACAAAATAGGAGAGGGGGGAGCGGGATAGAGAGAAAACACCAGACAAATTATTTTTAACTGGATCAAAATGATGACATTCGTTTTCCTTCTCATCCCTGGCTGAGTCATGCAAATCATCCCGAATAGAGGATGTGCAGCAAGGACAGCAACAAGCAGCTCAGAGAAGGCAGGGCTGGAGGAGCACTCAGGGATCTGCACAGTCCCCAGCAGCCTCCATACTTCATGCACAGAGAGCTGCGCCTCCCAAACCTTTACTTCCCCACTGCTGAACACCAGTGGCTCATGGGGCAGGAGTCACACAGAATCACTTAACCCAAAATAGAAAATTATCCAAGAGACATTTATATATGTTCCTTCTACCTGAGGGCATTCACTGCAAACTGTTGCAGTGGGGCAACTGAGGGGCCAAATATATGTCCATAGTCTGGACAAGTGGGGCATAACATTATTTCTTACAGCAGCCTTACTAGGGAGGTGGTGTAACCAGTACTGCGGCCTCATCCTTTTCTCAAATGGTTTTATTTATTTATATATTTAACAGACGTTCTGGTCAATGCTCAGCAATTGGTTGTCGAACTTTTGGTGTCCAACATCTAGCACATGGAGGAGTTTGTTTCTCACAGGTCTGATGTATTTGGGGAAATAGAGTCAGGTTTCTAAAAGGAAGGAAACTCCCCAAAATCTGAGGAGTGTGAACGTTACTGGTCACTTTCGAAAGCTTTTGCCACTATTTTAACTCACATTGCCTGAGACAACTGAGCCCCTGCTGAGCTCTGGATTTGTACAAACCCTATAACAGAGTCAAAGTCTCCTTTTCCACCCTCATTTTGCAAGACAGGCTGCAGCAGTTCCATCACTGCCTCATACAGTTATTCCACAACTGAAAAATTTCCTTGCCGGAGAGATTCCTCAATCCAATAACATATTCACATCTCCTTTTTTTTTCAACGCAGGATTTCTATTTTTTGTAGACAAAGCTTTATAAGCGTGGAGACTGAGCCCAGCGGATCCTCTGCCATTTTTCCCTCTGTGATGCCACCTTCCAGAAACTCTCATTTACCCTGAGAGCAGCCAAGTTACTCTTGGGGGGGGGGGGATAAAAGCTTCCAGATAATCACTGCAACACTGGGCAAAAGGGCAGCAGGATCTACATAACTCTCATCAGAACAGCAAAACCACTTTCATTCCTGTAGTCCCAGGGGCCATCTGGGATGCCAGCAATTAAGTGCTCCTGCATTTAATGTTAGCAAAGCAAAAAGCAAAGAGAGAGTCGATGCACTGTTCTGGCGCTGTGATGCTCTCTCTTTGGTTCAGTACCATTAAAATCACTTTAGCCATGTTTGCCAGTGGGTCTGAATTTCTACTGGGCTGTGGGCTGGGAAGACAGGCTCAGGACTAGCAGTTTTAATGCTTTTTTCCCTTCCTCTAGTTTTAGTTTGGTAAAACTTCAGCATTGTTGGCTTCATAATTTCCTTGAACCCACAGAATCTCCTGGAGAAGGCAGGGTTTTCCTGGGGGTATGTGACAGCAACCATAGAGAGTCCAACATGCAGGGTGATGCCTCCAGGACACTGCCAGCAGGCAGATACCTGTGACAGTGCAGGGAGCACCCTGGGATCAGTAGGGAACTGTGAGTCCTACTGGAAAGCAGGAAGTGTGGTGGGCCCAGGTCACCTCTTGCTGGGTGATGGCACCCTTCAGAGGCTGAGAGACTCTGCTCAGGTTGGAACATTTCTGCAGCTGCCATTTCAGAGGGCAGCAGTGGAAAAGGGAGTGTAATTTCCTTTTGCATAACTTCTCCCCATCCCACAGATGTATTCATTTACATACCTTATCTAGCTTTCCTGCTCCAAACTATTTCCACATATTTTCCATACTCCATTCAAATTGCTTTTACACCGTGTCTAATACCCCACAGGTCCCTGCAATTCACAACTGCTGCTGTTTAGTGAAATGTTTTCCTTAGGTCAACAGACTTTCATTTCAGGGTAGCTAATCCTCGGTATATCCCCTGTGGGAAGTAGGGCCCTGCTCTGCAACTGAGAGACTCTTTGTCAGGGTAATAAACTGAAAGCAGGATTTAGAAAAAATTACCTAGAAATCGAGTCCTTTGCTATAGCTTTTTATTCCTTCTTCAAGTTGTGCTTTCCTAAGGGCTCTTCAAAAATGGGGGTCAAGAGTATGTGTTAGCTTTGCAGAACGAAACAAAGGCAGCCGAAGGATTAGTCTGCCGGGAGTAAAGGAGGGTTGGTAGAGAGGAGCATACATGCAAAAGCCACAACAAAGACAAATAACGCTCTACCTTTAAGTAAAGGTGAAAGAGTTATGTTTGGAGTTTGTTGTGTTTCATATCAAAATGTTCACTTGAAGACACTGCTTGTCTAGTTTCAAATTCCTACATGGCTTTCCTAGATAAATAAAGTTCTCTAATATAGAGTTTCCCTAGCAAAATATGGTTCGTTATCTTGTTTAGCTTATGAGAGCAATGGATTTGAGTTTGGCTGTCTTTCCTAAGAGGTCATTCTTGGCTACATAGTACTGAGCCCTAGTTTTCTTGTTGCTCTCATTTCAAAGGCAGGCATTTTAAGCAATGGCAAGGTGTCTGATTTCCATCTTTCCCATTTACGTGCTCTCTTTAAAAAGTAATGTGCTTTTCCTGGTCTCTCTCCATCTCTAAACCTTTATGACACTTGCTAGTGTCTGGTTATCTCTTACAAAGAGAGATAAACCCAGTTCTTGGACAAAGTATGACTACTCAGCAGCATTGTTTCAGTTCATAAAAATGTCTATGACTCAAGGAAGCTTTTCCCTGACTGTTGATCCAGAAATGCTGAGGCCTCGCTAAAATGGATGGCCTTTGACTCTTACAGGTATCACTGCTTTCTGTTGACTGAGCCCAGAACACAACATCCTTCTGGAAACCTCAGCAGTGCAGAGCTCTTAAGACCCCACACTGTGGGCACTAAGGAGTCTTTACTAATGGATTAGCAGAAGTATTCTTACAAGCTCCAAGGACCATCATAATTTCATGTGTCAGAGGCACATACAAAACGCAGAGGTGAAAGGAACTTCTGAGTCACAGAATTAATGTCCCTGCCGCAGCAGACAGCTAAGGGGCATAAGCCTGTACATAAATCTACCAGGTTGCAGCCTGCGGATGCTGGAGGGCATGTATGCGTGCATTGCTGCCTCCCTTGCACTTCAGAAAATCTTCTAGGACCTCTCCAGGTCTAAAAAACCACCAGCCTAACTTCTAGCCCACATGTTTTTCTCATTATCTTAACTCATTCGTGTTAGAAAGTAAGACCAATGCAGGAAAATCTTTTATTTCCTTGTATTCAGTGTGAAGATGCAGAAAAGGCATGAGCTCAGGTCTTTCAGTCTCCTGAGAGGAGGTCACGGTAAAAGTCTGTTGTGTGCTGGTGCCAGAGTCAAGTCACTTTACTAGAAGTCCAATAGTATGCCCAGTGTGTTCCTGTTGAACTCCCAGAAGTGACTGGTACAACATTGACTGTCTCACCTTCCTCTAAGGGAAATGTCATTTTAGGATAGGCCTAAAAACATTTCAAGATCAGGCAATTCTGTGAAAGGCAGAAGTTAGCTTGATCCTGTGGATGACTTTCAGGTCCTTTGTAATCAAACCTGTAATTATTTTTTTCCTGAAACAGTTAACCTGAGCCCATATGTGATTGAGATCAGTTTAACACATGTGTAATTTCCCCATTCTTGTCCCAGTCTTTATTATACACGTTCTTCTCCAATCATATGATGCTAGTCTTTGATGAAGAACACCCATTGCCTGGTGGGTTTTCAGTTCTTCTTTGCTGGTGTGCCTGTGTATTACTTTGATGTAGTGAGGCAAATGCAACACTGTGCTTTTGACATGCCACTGTTAACACACACACACTACCAGCAGTTGTGTTTTTTTTTAATGCTGTATATAATTTCCCAGAAGTCAGGCAACACAAGCTGAAATGAGTGTTTAACAATGTTTATGGTTCATGCCCGCCATCTGATTTGTCTTCCTGTCAGCCTGGCCCCTGCTAACATTGTCTGAAGATAATTTTCCATTTTGGTGAGAAGCTAATCTGTGAAAAGGGATGGAGGAGGATACCAGGAGAACTGGGCTCTATTGACAGAAGTGCTGTCTCAGGGAAAATGCAGGCAGTGATCTCTTGCCTGTTATCGTAATGAGAAAACGAAAGTCAATACAAAGCTGGGGAAACTCAAATGTTGAGAGATTGTCCGTGTGTTTCTCAGTCAATAGCCAAACCTTTCACCTTTGATATTTCATTGGAGGCTGTAGCCATTTTGATGCTGCTTGGCTGCCCACTATGAGCCTGGAGGGGGTGAGTCAGAGCTGAAGGTGCCAAGACTTGGGTTTGGCAAGGGGCAGGAGGGGAGCAAGGAGGCAGAGGAGGGAGCCACTTTGCACTCCTCACTCTCATGAACTATTTTATAGAAGGAATCTACAAAATAAGGCGATCACGTAAGAAAGAGACTGCTATTGAAATAGGATTAATCAACTTCATGGGATGGTCAAGAGAACTGTGGCTAACTAGCCTGAGCACAGACATCTTGCTGCCATTGGCTAGTTAAAGTGGGGAGAGGAGCAGCAAAAGGGCTAGAGTTCCCTTAAGCTTTATGGAGGTGATCAGGTGAACATATCCCTTCTTGCAGAGATGTTTCCAAGGACCACTCCATGTCGTTCTCCCCAGTTCTTATGAAAGCCCAGAAGGACCTTGCTCTCATCTGGATCAGATGGAGTTTCTGTGCTCTATTTGGGAAGCTGGGTTGGCAGGGAGGGTAGCAGCAGCTTTCACCGCCAAGCCTGTGGTACATTTAAGTGCTGGTTGTTCCCACTGATCACCTTCTTCTGCAAGGTTCCCATGTTCCACTGGCCAGATCTGTTTGTCAAAGAATGGGTGTTTCCATCCACCTCTTTGCACAAACAAGTCTAAGACAGGAGACTCATTTTTTACAGACTCGGTGATCTTCCCATCTGGCAAGGGAGCAAGGGGAACAAACAAGAATGTAATGTGACTGGCAAGTGGGGACAACCCATGTGGTATGTCATGTCAGAAGTGTATAAGGGATAGGCATAAACCCTGAGAGTCCTCAGCTGTGCCTAATCCAGTAAGCTTACTCTGGTGGTTCTGATGTTCATTTGTTTTCTAGGAGCTGCCTTAGCTCTTTGAGTTCTCTTGCTTCGGGTTGCTGTCAAAGTACCAACTTCTGGAGGAAGTTTTCTGTGCTTAAGACTTCCACTGGTTGGAGTCCCTACAAACAAGACAGACATAGTTTGAAGTATGGTATTTGGCCACCCTGACAGAAACAAACAAAATATAAGGGAACAAGGGAAGAAGTGCAGTCCCACTGTGTTCCCTGACAGCAGCCTTCTAGTGTCAGGACACTGCTCTGGAGCCCATCAGGTGGGGAGATATAGATTTCGAGGATTATCAAGGGACTGGAGTACCTCCCATATGAAGACAGGATGATAGAGTTGGGGCTGTTCAGTCTGGAGAACAGAAGGCTGTGTGGAGACCTCATAGCAGCCTTCCAGTATCTGAAAGGGGCCTATAGGGATGCTGGGGAGGGACCCTT
>JASSUY010030216.1:47619-68873 GCA_032466535.1 Forpus xanthops
CCCTGCCCATAGCAGGGGGGTTGGAACTAGATGATCTTAAGGTCCTTTCCAACCCTAACTATTCTATGATTCTACGATTCTACGATTGGATTTCCTTAGTGTGGCATTTTATCCTTCCTGCCATGCTGCCACAAAGGCCCTCAACATTAGGCTATGGGGTCCATCCCTGCCAGGCTACTGCAAAACTGCATGTTGGGCATCCCGAGGATGCTGATGACCCCACCCTTCTTACCCAGCTCACCCAGGTCTCATCTGACATTATGCAGATCCTCTCTGCCCTGCTTATGAGAAGTGTGAGAGCTCCTTGCTCCTGCTTTTGAGAGAGCAGCTCCCCATGCTTCCTTGGAGGCCACCTGCAGTGCAGTGAGAGCTATCTGCAGGCAAGTTTTGCTGTTTTAATTTTTCCTTAATGGAACAATTTTTCCGATCCCACCTGCTGCAAAGCCAGCTGACTTATTCGTCCTGAGCTCCAAACATTCAGGGCTCACTGGGAGACAGCAGCCGTTCAGCAAGTGCTATAAAATGAATTATACTCTACAGCAGCCTCTGACATATTTGGTCCTCCTGGGGCCAGATGTAAGTGCCAGGTCCTTATGCTGAGATTTTTCCCTTTTAGCAGTACAAGGTTCCCAGGTCACAACTGCTGTTACAACATGGGGTAAAGCCATGCTGAACTCAGTGATGAAATTCCCACAGATCATGGTGCAGACCTAGATTATACCCAGGAATTTTATTTACCCCTGATGTTCATCTTATGGATCTCATCCTTTGGCATATGCATATGCACACATCCAGATATGGACACTCAGAGCATAAAATAGTGTTATTTTAATGCCTGTTTAATTATAAGGGAACAGGTTAACTCCAGATGAAGAGTCCTTTATTTTCAAGTTCCCAGTGAGTTTTGGTTTGGTGCGGTGTTCCTTACCTTTAATCAGAAATGCTGACACATGAGCTATCATTAATATATCTGGTGGATTACAGGTGGAAACATTTCCTTTCCTTTCAGTCATATAAATCAGGAGAGAGAAACTGTGTGCCCAAGACCAGAAAACGAGTATCTGGGCATTTTTGCTTCACTGGGGCATGCAGAAAGCTCATGTTTTCCTTTCGTTCACTTTGGATGTGGCTTTCAAATAAATGGAGGAATGCACATGGTGAGCAGAGTGCCAGTGGCCACAGGTCAGCCATGTTTCTGGGCTGCTGCCTGAGCCCCGAGCACTGCAGATGGGCACGAGGTGCCCAGTCCCTTGCCTGAATAGCTGCAATGGAAAGTTTGGCCGCAAAACTCCTGCTGACCCTCACCCTCAGCCACTGTGTACAAAGCACACCGAGAGTGCACAAACAGCTCTCAAACAGCTGCTTGAACCCAGTGGTAAATGATCTGCTGATACCAACAGCAAGACATCAATCATGTGCGGCTGTCCTTGCAGTGACACAGAACTAGGGGTATTAACGCTGCAGCCAAGGCATTCCAACAGATGGTTTTATATGGGCTTCATACCTCCCCTTTGGCTTATCATCAAAGCAGCAGCGCCTGTTTTGTGCCTGACTGCTGCAAGCCCCCAGAGGATAATGCTGTTCCAGAGGGAACAGCGTTGCCACGTGTCCAGATCTTGGAGGAAAGCCTAGGCAGGGAGCAAGTGCATGGGGATCAAATGAGACCCCCACTAAACCCTTTCCCTTCAAGCCCAGATGCTGGAGTAGGCATCTGTTGCTCCTCTGTCTGTCTATCTGAGGACCTGGTAAGGAGAGACTGCTAGCTCAAGTGGAAGAGGTGGAACACAAGGCTTATAAATACTTATTTTAAGTGGATTTTCTTCTGCGTAATGATATCATGAAATAAATCAGGAGGGAGCATCTCATCCTTGAATCACTGTGGAGCCCACCTGTGACATGACTCATGGCCTTGACGACTTGTTTAGGATGACTGAACCTCATGAGGGCCTTGTGATTAAGCAGCCATCAGCACTCATGAAGTGCCCTGACTTGTCAGGGCCCCAAATATAGATGGGTTTCTGGTCAGACCTGGAGAAAGTTTTGATGAATAAAGATTTCCACGGCAGCCCGCGTTTGCCAGCAGCCGGAAGAACAGTTATTCTTTAAAGTGATGCTCCCAGCCCAGATTGGTCCCTAATTTAGACAAGAAGGAAGATAATCTAAGCTCTTCCAGCATGAGTGCTAATGTAAACACCCTCACCATCTGTGCACACACACACACAGTCAGTTTATAAAATGCCACTTCTTCCCTGTTGCTTTTGCAAGCAACACATGCCACTGCAGTAGGAGAAGCTGAGCAGCAGGAGCAGGGGCTGTCCTCAGCGCAGGTCCCAGTCTGGATCCAAGTGGAGGTGTGCCGAGTCCATGCTGTTTTGGGTGCCAGCTGTCGCCTGCTCTCTGCTCTTGCTGAGGAAACCACAGTTTCATCAGATGGGGTGTTCAGTGCATGACCCCATCTTTGTCCCATTTCTGAGGGGATTTGAAACTTTGCTCTTCTCCAGCCATTGAGATTGAGCCCAGGGGTACCAGTGCAGGCAGGCAATGTTCCTGGATGGTTGTGGCCATTCCTTCAGTGCCAGACCCTGACATGGCCTAGAGTCACATTGGGATACTCCAGCCAGAAGCTGTGCTCTCGCAAAGGGAAAGGCTGGGGCTGCCTCCACCAGTCCACATACTGGAGGGATTAAGATGCTCTTCACAGACATTTTGTCGTGATTGCAGAAAGCGGTGTCCTTTAGCAAACAGTAAATAATTGACACTTCACTCTGGCAGCCGGCACCCCACGGGCAGCTGGGTTTGTCATTTTACATCCCCTCAGTGGCTCTAATTTCAAATTTGCAGCAACATATGCCCAGAGAGCTGCCAGCCTTCTCCTAGCATCACGAATGAGTATTCCCTGTTGCCCTGCACTGTGATGGGTGAGCAATGAGTGACAACTCTGCCTCTGTCACAGGTCTTCTCTTGACCTTCTGTGTGGGAGAACAGAACCTTTTTGTTCCTTTCCCTCTGGTTTGTTTTTTTTCCTATTATTATCATTTAGATGGGGCAGCTGGGACCAGGGTATTTCCAGCACACATACGGAGCTGCATGACTCCCATTAATGTAAATGACAGCTGCATAGATGAATGCATGCAGATGCTGTTGAACATTTACCCCTGGGGTTGTCGTTTTACCGAGACTTCTCCCTCCCGCTCACAAAGCCTTTGCTGCAATCATCGCGTGGAAAGAAAATTGGAAGTCTCTGTGCAAGAGGAATGAGTGGCTCACTTAGGAAATGGAAATTTGCAAAAGGCAAGTGTTATAGAGGGACAGGCAGTTGGGGAGGGAGGAGCCTGACTTTCCCTGTCCAGTCTCACTGTGCCATCCCAAGGCACAGGGTATTTGAAACACAGCAGATCCTCATGCTGTGAAAGTATTAAACCAGGACTGGTAGTGGATATGTATGTATATTTTTAAAAAAACCTCATTTGCAAAACAAAATCTGCCCAGAGCATTATCATCCCGTTCCTTCTGACAGCTCACACTTCCAGTTTCAGTGAGGGCTTTGGGTCACGTAGGACTCTCTCTCTCTGTGGTAAGCCCAGAGGAGGATGGGGGCCACATCCCCATGCTGCTACATGATGCCTCTGCAACGCACCCACACAGGATGGATGGGGCCACTGAGCAGCGTTTCTGCTACGCTCTCCTTGAAGATGGTCATGTCCTGGGAGCGCTCCCTGCTCCAGCAGGTACTGCTGGAGGAGTTATTTGTCCCTCTGACACCAGCCGTTAATTTCAAGGCCAGAAGGAGGCATTACAGTTAGCTAGCATGACCCCTGACACAACACAGAGCATGATTTGTGCGTCAAGCCCAGGACTTTCTTTGTAGATCTAATAAATCTGTGTCAAAGGTAGTCAGTTCTGATTTAAAGGCTGAAAACCATCGCGCTGTGTCCCTGGGTAAGCCGTTGAGGTGGTTAATTATCCTTGCGGTGTAGATGCATGTCTTTATTCCTGATGCAAGCTGGTCTGCCTGGGCTCTCAGGCACATGTGCAACAGCTGCATCGTGTCATGTCTCTTCCTGCTGGAGTAGCAGGTCCACTAGGCACACAGCTCTTCCCAGTGGCTCTGTCAGCAGTGGTCAAGTCACCTCCTGACTTTCCCTCTGGCAAGCCAAACCAATTGAATGTCTTTGGACTGATTGATCAGCTCACTTCTGAGAGGCATAGTGCAGCTACATGGTTTTGGTTCTGTGCAGAATTTCTATCCCTTTTGCATCAGGACATCATGCAGGCCTGAGAAATGTAAAGTGGAAGAGGAATAGGGAGCTTTGCCAGTCACCCTGTTACTGTCGTGCAGCTCCTCCCCAGCTTACCAGCTAGAGCTCAGGATGAGCAATGGGGTGTGCCAGGTTAGGAAAAGCCAGACCCCAGGTTATCCTCTACCCCTTGGAAGCTTTGCTTTGCACAGGAAGTAGGGGAACAATGTTTATGACCCTGCTCAAATGCAGGCCCAGGTCTTGGTGTCGCAGATGGCAGGCAGAGGCTTAGCATTTCTGGATTAAAAAGCCTATCTGGACTAAAAAAATCCAGTGTAGCCAAAATCAGTAAACACCTCCACCAGAAAGCTGCACGTGTGGCTAGCTGGTAATTGCGGCATGCTGTTTTACAGTTTCTGGGTTCCTCTGGTATGAGCAACAGGCCAGCTCCCCGATCCGCAATCCAGCTGCCCCTGGAAAAGCAGAGTACATTACTTGTACCTCTCCAGCTCAGCCAGGGGTGACCCTCACCCATTCCCCAAAGCAGCCCACCCCATGTTGTGTCCAGCAGGTCAAGGGAAGTGATCCTCCACCTTTACTTGACTCTAGCAAAGCCACATCTGGAGTGATGTGTCCAGCCCTGGGCTCCTCAGTACTGCTGCTGGAGCTACAGGCAAGGGTCCAGTGGAGACCACAAGGATGATCAGGGGTCTGGAGCATCTGTCTTGTGAGGAGGGACTGCAGGACCTGGGCCCATTTAGTCCAGCAGACTGAGATGTAATGCATGTGAATACCTCAAATGTGGGTGCCAGGATGATGGTGCCAGACTTGTTTCAGTGGTGCTCAGTGACAGGACAAGGAGCAGTGGCCATAAACTAAAGTACAAGAAGTTTCACCTCAACATGAGGAAGAACTTCTTTATGCTGCGGGTGGCAGAACACTGGAACAGGTGCCCAGGTGGGTCATGGAGTCTCCCCCTCTGGAGACGTTCCAAACCCACCTGGACGTGTTCCTGTGTAACCTGCTCTGGGGGGCCCTGCCTTGACAAGGGTTGGACCAGATGATCTCCAGAGGTTCCTTTCAACCCAGGGGTTCTGAGATTCTGTGAAGTCCTTTTGCCATGGGAAGAGAAAGCTGGTTACTGAGGGAGTGATTACTACCACCATCTGGGTTTAGTGAAGCCAGAACCTATTAACGTACATGGTTTATTCAGAACTGCTCTCATTTCCTGAGCAAGGATCAAAGGGTTTGATTTTCTTTTGTTTGGCAGAAGATAAACTACTAAAGGGAATGTTACTTCAGGCTGCCAGGTTGATCTGTGAGGAGCTGGAGAAGCCTGCCTTGCATTGGGGAGGGCAAGAGGTCAGCTTAAGTGGAGGATTCTCACAGGACCAGTGCTTTAAAAGCAAACAAGAGGCCAGAGTGAACTGGCCACTAGATATTAAATAAACCTTTTGCTCTTGAGGGAAAACCCAAGTTCCTCTAAAAGGGTCAAAGATAATGGAATTAGTCTGCATTTCTTCACTGGAGGTCATTGCATCTTCCCAGCTGCAGCAGGATGGAGTGCTTTGGGGTACTTTGGTGTTCACCAGCTGATCCTTTATCACCCCCATTTCAGGTTTAATGCTAGACAGCGGGTCTGAGAAATTCTCCTGCTTCTTGTTCCTGTACTCCAGTCTGACCTGCTCCCTGCAGAGTCAAAGAGGTAAAGTGATTGACAAGGTAAGTACATCATATAGTGGGGGGCTGTCATGTCAGCAAGAACCCCTCAAAGCATAAGATGTGGTAGGAAGGGGAAAGGATCAGAGGGGAATTTAACCAGATAGCTGGTCTTGCTTCCCTGGAAAGGAAAGCCTTAGGAGAGCTGTAGGTCTGCTCAGAAAGTCCCCCAGTGCCACTTGTGGCCCAAAGAGGAGTTGGTGACTTTGTCAGTCTGTGTAATGTGGATGTGCCTGGGGCTGGAGGTGACCACAGAGAAGGCATCAGTGCAGCCTGGGTCTCCAGTGCAGGGATGGTAGAAAGCTTGCACACACATCTTTGCTGTCAGGTCTTCATGAGACAGGGTACAGGGTAGTTGCAGGAGTGCTGGATGATCTGGGATGTGGTGTCATGGAGATTGGGAACCATGTGTGGGGAATATTTGGCATTACTTTTGGTCTTGTGCTAAACTCAGTCCTCTACAGTTGAAGATCTCAGAGCAAAGCTGGTGCATGCATACAGGGGGGCATGGAGGGGAACCCAAACACTCCTTTTGTCAAGACCTGGTTTCCACTCCTCTGCAGACAAAAAGAAGTGTAGATGGAAAGTCATCCTCTGTAGAGCCTTGGTGTCCTAGAGTATTGAGACCTAAGGTATCCATGGACCTATGATGTGCTGTTGTGCCACAAGCTCTGCTGTTAACTTCAGAGAGTACCCAAGAAACAGGAGAAAAATACAGTCCCCGGGCAAAAGGTGATAGTTTCTTGCATGTTATTTCCTGCAATTACTTTCCATTTACTCTTTCTTTTGATGCCTCTGTTGTCACTGTCAGAATAAAAAACTAAGCCACATATTTGTAAAAGGACAAAGCTTTCTGAAAGCCAACCTGCAGCATGGGAGAAGTCAATGGCTATTTTCAGTGCAATTGCAGGTCCCAGGATTTCTCCTCTGTGGGTCTCAACATCCACCCATATTTGCCCTCCTATCTACTGTATAGGTAATTTTGACCACCAGGACACGTTTGGGGAAGGTGAGGTGCAGGAAGGAACTGCGGGAAGAAGATCCCCTCTCAAACTGCACTTGGACAGCAGATATGTTAATGGAAACCTCTCACAAGAGACAGTAGTGCCATGGATGAAGTAGACAACAGGGGCAAGAGGAGCCTTTGTAAATGAAACAAAATAAACAGAAGAGGTAGCCTGTGGGACGGCTGGCACAGGTAAGAGCTGTATCTGCCCTGATAACAAAATTTGAGGAGCACAGCAGATATCTGCAGTGCCCTTCAAAGGAGGCATTTTGATGTAGAAGCTTTGTCTCTCTCAGCTTCCCTTTCTTGCCTTGCCCTGGAGACTCAAATTCTCAGGTCGTGAGTGGGGCTTTCCAATGACAAGTCTGAAATTAACCATACCTTGTCCCATACCTTGTTTATTTACCCCAAAGTACAGACCAGGTTTCATCTTCAGATTTATTACCAGTGCTTAGCTGGATGACCCTGTTCTATCAATTTCTGTAGCTCTGCTTACAGATGATGAGTTTAAAATCATGGGACTGGGTAGGATTTCCTGGGTTATTGTGCCGCATCTTCTTCTGTCACACACAGTTGTGTTATGCAATTCCCTTCATAGACTTGCAGAGCTCCAGCTTATAACTAGGCAGCACTTTGCTCCTAGGATTCCTGCAGGAAAGCCTTTGCAGAATTTCATTCCTTCAGCAGTTATTAATTCTGTCATTCCTTGTCTAAACATAGTCAGGAATAGTTTAGAGGCATTTGCTCAATGTTCAGCATTATCCTCAAGCTTAAATAACTCATCTTCCTTCTTAGTGGACATGTTGGAAGAAGTGGTTACGAAGACTGACCCCCATGCAGCCCCCACAGCTGCAGGGAGCTGCCAGGGTCCATCAGGACACAGGGCTGAGGACTGAGCTGGCACAAGGAGATGTCCCTAGCATCATGTGGAGGTCTCAGCATGTCCTCATCTCCTGGCACTGCTCTCTCCAGGCCCTTCTGGAAGTATTCTAGCTGATGCTGCCTCCATTTGCATTTGCCTTTTCTTAGCCACGAGATGCTTGTGGCTCAGGGCCATCTCATGCTTGAGTGATCTCTCTCTGCTGTTTTGTGGATAAGCTGCCAGCATACAGCATAATTCCTTGTTTCTAGTGTCCAAGTACATGGCGGTGCATTTTTTACTGCTAAATTACATCCCATTTGTCTCAGTCTCCTCCTTAAGGGCACCCAGCTCCTCCTACATAATATTTCAACCCTTATCAGCACTAGCAGTGCCTCCCAACTTCGCTTCATTCCTGTTCTCTCTGCTAGGATCATTTAAAGAAAATACGGATTAAGATAGCATCCAAGACAACTCCTTTATGAACTCCACTAGGAACTCACTGCCAAATTTTAGTTCTTCTTTCAGCACAGCTGGTTTTCTACACATTGGCTGGTTCTTGACACAAACTAAATCTCTTTGAGGACACCCCATCTTGATGAGCACATTCCTGCTTGGCAACAAAGACTCAGGCAAACCTGATCTCCCCTCGTGTCCTGACTCAAGCGAGTGACACATAGATTACAGCTGGGAAACATATCCCCTTCTTTGTTCCATTCATCATGCACTGTATTCTGTTTCTCCATCCTTCCTGCAGTTTGTCCCAGCACCTTTCTCCTGCAGATGAACTGGTGCATGGCTACCCATATAATGTCCCCCAGTCCCTTCTCCATCCCTCTTCCCAGCTATAATGTCAGTTCGTCTCTTGTCCTCTACCAGAGTCCATGGCTTGGTGGCTTCATGAAAAGCCATAGCTGTCAGCCTTGCTACTGCAAATGGTGGTCCTTTTCTATGGACCAGGTTGGAGATATCCTTGCCTCCTTGATCTGATGTATTTTTTCTCTCTGTGTCTTAGCTCACAAATCCCAGGTATTTGAATCCATTTCCCTTTGCCTCGTGCTGTCCCAAATAGCTGCTGCTGACAAAAAGTTCACATTGGAGTGACGAAATATTTAGTTCATATTGGGCCGATGCTTAGAGTACCATAGCTAAGCCGCATATATATATGTATTTCCTCCTGTCAGGTTCTTCTTTTCTTAACTGCTCTCCCTTTGTTTCTCTGTTGGTCCTCCTTGCATTTTTAATACTACCACTGTTAAAGTTTTATAAGCTCGGGTTGACATCTTTATGGGTGCAATATTCTTACAGTTCAGAATGTTTTTGCAATATTATGTTTACTTTTTTCCCACATTCAAAACTCCTTCAGATGGCCTAATGGAGTTGGCTTCAAACTTTTCAGCAAGGGGAAAATATCTGCCTTCCTTCTCCTCTCCATTTTGTAGTTCTGAAATCTTTTAATGACAGAGTGTGCTTGTGTATCTGGATGCAAAGAAGGCAGGAAAACAGAGGAAAAGCAATAAGTGACTAATATTGCTGGGAAAGGAACTCCATGCCATCCATTCTGTCTGTTCTGGCCATCCTGAACTTGTTTGGGAATTACTTAGGGCCAGTTCCTTTCTCTTATTACACTGTGGAAAGCTGAGAGACCTCAGCTTTTTTAAGACCCAAGCTGGATACCTCCTGCAGTCTCTAAGGTGATTTCCACCTGCAGCTTGGGAAATATCAACTATGCCATGCATGGTGCACAAACTGTACAGCAAAAGAGGTGGGTGCTGGCGGGGGGGAGGGCAAATGGGAGTCATGAAGGTTGCACTTCAAGCTCCGTCTGCCCTCTTCAAACATCCCCTGGAGATGCACCTGGGTAGAGAAACAGATATGCTGTGGTAGGACAGGGACCCAGGCCACTTAGCGAAGGATACAGTATTATCTCTTTAAAATCCCCATCTTTTTGGCTTTCATCACGTTTCCCCAAAGGTGAGTCTGATTTCTTTAAAAAAGAAGCACAGTGGTGGTGTTTTTTACTGCTATGGATTATAACTCCTAATACATATTCCCTTTACAGACTAGATTGTATATCAGTCATCTGGATGCATAAGGCCCTGAGAACAGATGGGTATTTGTGGGCTGCATGGGAACACCCCCGAGGTACACAAGGAATGGCATTAGATACAGTGAATATATGGCAACCTCATTCTACCTGTTTTATAGGAAGCAATCACAGATCTTTTTCAGTGCAGGGGGAAGTAAACATGTGCTCACTCATCAAACAAAACCTTCCTTCACCGTTGAGCCAGCTCAAATCCCATGCCCTAAAGGGCCTCACGTTATGAAAGTCCATTTTTCTTGTCCTGAACCATTTCCAGCCAGCCTGAGGTGCTCAGCTTTGAAATCATTTCAATAGTGGGTTCTTTCTGGAGCGCCAGCGCAGCTTCTTAAACCACCTTACTAGTAATTACCAAGTTAGCTCGCAGCAGATCTGGGTCATGGGTGGTGCTATGCCAGAAAATGAGATGCAGCAAGTTACATGATCAGTAAAAGGTCAGGCAGAAGAACTGTAGCAGAGCAGCACTTCCCCACACACTAAACCCAAGCCTTTGCCTAGTCAACATAACAAAATGCGATCATTTACTGCCTACAGATTTGCTTCTGGGCAGATTTTGGTACCCTTAGCATTGGCTGACACTCCTGCAAAGCACCAGTTTTCCTCCTCTTTATGGTTCTGCTCAGTCCTGGTTAAAACTAAGTGGACAAGGTCATTCAGCTATAAAGAGGAGAAAGACAGATTCTTTGATTTCCATTTTTCAGTCATGTGTACTTCAATATCCCTTAAGAGAGTTATCTCAGCATTTAAAGCTTAACTTGAATATCACATAGCACTACCATGCACCCATAGCTTCCATGCTGCCTGCATGTGAACACACCTTTCAGAGCCACTTACAAAACACAGCACAAGCTGGTGGTGTTTGCTACCATGAGGCACCAGCACAGATACTTTTTAATCACCATTTTTATGTGATATAATATGCATCTAACTTAGAAATGTTTGCTGCATGTACCTTAACAGGAGCGAGTCACTCCTGTGTGTGTTGTAAACAGCAAAAGGACACTTGTTGGGCTTAAATGGGATGCCAACCAGCTTGGTGGTTTGGGACATGTCTCTGTGCTCTCTGAACAGCAAAGCATCTCTCTGAACTGGCAAAGATGTGGTGGGATCAAGAGCAGGGCCATGACCCAGTGACCACATGTGTCCCCACAGCTTTACCCAGTTGTGGATGAGCAATGGTGATGCATTCAGGGGGTGGTCCCAGTTACCCTGCAGAGATTGACAATGAATGCAAGGCAGAGTTGCATGGAATGAATCTGTGTTTCTCTACTGTCACAGATCTGGTGAGAACAACTTGCTGCTCATCTGGCTCACCTGGAGAGCTCCATGTCTGTCTTCTTGGTGCGTTGACAGCCAGTACCTCTCAGGACAGGGAGAAGCCAAGGCTTCCTGGGGGCTTTTCAGCCCTTGGGCTTGTGACAGACACTTCTAGGCTCCCCAGGGCTCCCCACAGATTGACAGCTATAGCTTGAACTATCTTCACTTCCCAGAGCTTTTCTTTCCCTCCCAGGGCACCTCTCAATGTGCCTGAGGGAAAAAAAACCCACATTTTATTTATGGGAGAAACACTTGATGAGTAGCTTCATTCATTTTCAGTCAATTAGCAATGGTTAAACCAATCATCAGAAAACTAGGCATGGATTTAAAGCCTACCTGGGTACAGTTACAAGAACCAATGCTCTATAAATATAGCTACAGCGTCCATACACATGGTGGTAGTAATATAATTTGTGCACAGGATTTGGTAGAAAGTGGTTGTTTGTTATACTGGCTTGCATTGCAGAAAATGTTTGTGCGAAAGCTTTGTGCCTCTGAAGTAGCTGGAGAAAGATCATGAAGCCTTGGAAATACTTCCAGGCTCCCCTGGACTGGCTGTCTAAACTCAGATCTCATTCTGTCCTTTTTGCTGGGGATACCATCCCACCCACCCACTCCCTCCCCTTACTGAATCCCACTTGCTTGTGCAATTCACACCTTATAGAGGTGATGCTCTGGCTACACATCACCTTTAGTGAAAGGATGTCTTACCTCAGATGCCCCCATGCTGCATGGTACTGACATGTAATGATTGTGTGGACCAAGGCAGCCAGTTTGTCCCTACCAGCGATACAAGAGTGATCAGTACTACCTGTCACAGCCAGGACAAGCTGGCATCCTTCTCCTGTGACCAGCTCCGGAGGCACAGATTTGCTCCTTTCCTTATGTCCACCCCCTTATGCTTTTCCAGAGAAAATCAGGACCGGAGGCTTCTGCTCTGTATCTGCAGCTGTCTTCTTCCTTGGCAGATGATGAGACATCTTCTCATTTTCTATTTATCTGAGACCAGATGGTTTTTTTCACTTGCACAATGTTGAACAGGAAAGTATCTTTGTACATGTGTAGCCCATAAGTCATATAATGAAAGGGTGAGGTGTGGAGCAGGGATCGAGACCTTGCCTGCATGGCCTTTTGGTTATGGCTGCTTTGGAGCTTGCAGCTGGAGGAGTGCACGGGCAAGGACTATCCACCTCCTTGGCTCCTCCCATCTGCTCCATGGTAAAGTATTGAAGGGCTCTCCTGGCCCATCACCAAGAACAAAAGCAGTGGGGAAATGCTGGAAAACTAACTTCTCTCTTCTCCATCCCTGAGCAGGTGCAGCTCACCCCATGTAATGTGAGTGGGATTGCTCCTGGCTTATATCAAGGCTCAAACCCTGAACCCCTGGCCTTGCGTAGACTCACAGGGCTCTCACTGGGGCTTTTCTACAGCTCTTCTCACCCTCGAGAGCTTGTGACTTCCAGCTGGGGCTGCTGCAGAGTGTCAGGCAGCACTCAGCATCCCCAGCAGCACGCAACCAGGTGGAGGAGAGCAACCCTTGGCTAATGGCTCCGGCTCCTCCAACTCCTTACGCAAGCTCTCAGCTGCAATACTTTGCTCCTTTTAAAGGCAGGACAATGCTCTGGAGGACAGCTTAGCTTATCTAAGGCAGGACTGGAGCAGGGCAGCCTGCGGTCTGGTTGGGCCTCAGCTGCCCTCAGGAGCCTTAGGGGCATCCTGACAGGGCTGATAAATGCCAATAAAAGGAGGTCAAGCACAAGCAGTTGCTTGCAGATTTGTTTATCCCTCTTATTTCTAGAGGCGCGCAGAGACTTCACACGCAATCTGCACAGAGTGCTCTTTATAACAATAAATAAGAAGGCCCTTGCTGTTCAAAATCAGCTTCCCCCAGGTCTATTTTAGCCCATCGCCTTAGCAGCAGCTCCTCTGAAGCTGGGACTCTGCTGATGAGAGTTAGTCACTTCTGTCCCTCAGCAGGCGTCTCGGTAATTTTCCCCAGCCGGTTGCGTCAGTGAAGCCCTGCACCAGCAGCGCTCCCTGATTATGCAAGCTACGTTCACAGATACGCTCAGGGTTGGTCTTTTTAACCTTTATTCACCAGCTCATCGCATAGAAAGCTGCAATAAAGGCTATGCTGATAGAGCCCGGTAATATACTGACAGAAGGAAAGTATTACATTGGTAATAGATTGTATTTGTGGGAAATGGAAAGAAGAAACAAAGAAGCCTATTGCAGCCTGTATAGGGACAGCTGAAGCTGTAGCAATCTGTCTCTTGAAAGACACACTTTCCTAGTTCATCCAGGCAAAAGCAAGGACGGGGATTTTATCTGGGGTTTGTTTATCAGCCAAATGTTTTTGTCATGAGTTCTGCAAGGCTGAGCTTCCTCTCTGGTGCTAGTAAGATATCCTGGAGCTTGCTCACAGATGGTGCAGGAACTCCAGAATTACAAGATAGAAGCCTTTGACTTACTCTTTTTACACAGTCCCTTTTTTCTTATTTTTATGGCTATGTTCATTTTATCTTTGTGAAAGAGCACTGGAAGGGGGAAGACGTGAGCAGTTTTCTCCACCAGAGGCTTCTGGAAGTGTTTGTATTCACTTAGCTCCAGCATCACTTCAGTTGTCCCAGCCTGTTCTTCATCTTGCAGGGCCACAGAACCATTTGGGTTGGAAAGGACCTTCAAAGATCACCTCCTCCAAGCCCACTGCAAGGTGCAGGAGCATCTTTCATCAGATACTGGGGCATCTACAACTGGACAACCTGTACCCCTGTGGTAGAATAACAGGGGCTGGGATAAAGTCACTTGCCTGGGTCTTCAGTTGAAAAATTACCCTTTTGACCTTCCCTCCTTGCTGACTGCCAAGTCATCCCTCCTGTCCTCAGCATGGATCATCCTATAAGCAGACTCCTGCTTGTGCTGGGATCTAAATCCCTCCCTCTCCCATTGCTAATGTCTGAGATCCCTCCTGTCTTCAGCATTGAAGTGCAGGGGGTGTTGTGATAGCCTTTCCTCTTTCCTCTTTGCCCCAACAAGCCCAACGGTGGGCATGAATAGCCCATGAAGGTAATGAATATATTAAAATCCTGTGCAGTGGAGGTGTTTTACCATGCAGCCCCAACACCAACTCCAATTCAAAATGAATCAGCTCATACTGTGTGATTCTGATGACTGTTCAGTTCCAGATCAGGCATTAAATCTGACTGCAAAGAGAAATGATTGTCTGACTGATAGACTTTTCTTAGGGCGGTAAGTAACTATAGAAACACCTTGCCTGTCACACTAAGGTGTAGCAGAGCTCTATTCAGCTGATTGGAGCCAGATTATGACAGCCAATAAAGCAAAGTTTGCAAAAGGTGCTCTGTCCAAAATACTGTGTGCTCGTGTTTCTTTGTGGATACAAGGATTGCTAAGGTAATGCTGGAAAAAGAAGATAAAATCACTTACCATCTGCAGCTGTGAGCTCACAGCAGAGTAAATGTTAATACCCTTATGACTGAACTCAAGAGGTTCCTGTTAGCCGCGGTGTTGGAAGGATGTGGATCTGAGCCCAATAGATACAGGTCCAAGTTTTTCAAATTGTTTATAGGTCCCAAACCCCTGTGGTCCTGGACTGAAAGAAGCTGGCAGTAGGTCTGTGCTCTGCTGGGCAAATATCTCAGCCCAAGGAAAAACCCAAGCACTTTCTTTTTTTGACATTTTAAAGAAAGCTGTTTACTGTGGAGACATTTCAGAGCTTCCCCACCATCACCAAAAAAGAATGAAGTAGAGAAAGCAAAAGACAGAAACAAAGCATTGCAAAGTATTTATTGTAGATTGAATTAAATATTTTAAGTGACTCAAAGTCATCAGGGTTCCTCTTTCACCAGACAAGAAAGGCAGCCTTTTGCATCCATCTGCAATGACACTCTCTTTCCCTTCTTTGGCTCCGTTAGCAGAGTCCAGCAGTGACACAGCCTGGGACTGTTTGCCCTGGGGGTAGAACTTGTAAATAGCAGCACTCTGACAGTATATGCCGGGAAATCTTGAAACTGCAAGATTTTGAATGCGCTATCTCAACCAGTGCTCAGCACATGGGGAAAAAAACCCAAGCAAAATAATCAGTGCAGGGAAAGGGTGAGGTGTGCTACAAAGCCTGAGAATTACCTCAAACTGAGGTAAATGCTGGCTGCTGGTGAGAAGGGCAGATGCTGCCTCATGCCCCTGAGAAGCCATGTAGGTCAAATCCTTCTCCTCTTCCCCATGTGCATGGGCTGTGGTCCCATTCCTGTCCACCCACCAGTCTGCAGCCTCCCTCCAAAACATCAGGTAAAGCGGGAAGCTGAAACTGTTCATGCCAAGCCAGTAAGTAGCAAGTGGCATGCTGGTGTTTACAAGGGGAATCAGGACAGCTTCATCTGAGAGCCAACAAGAAACCACCAAGCCTTGCAGGAAGGATCGGACCAGGGCTAACATGACAAAGGCTCTGCATCATGTTTAGCCTTCACTAGCTGGTTAGCACTGCACCAGCTCCATCAAATGTCAATTCACCCCATAAGGATCTCAGTGACAGGACAGGGATGGGACCACAGGTCCCACCTGAGATCCTGTTAGCACCACATGAAGACCCAAACACAGGAGCAGCGAGACCAGGAGAGTGTGTCTGGGGCTTGAGTCTGCATCTGAGTTGCTCCCTTTGCAGGCACAGTGCCTGTCCCATGAAGCAGCACTCTGCAGAATGTTGGCATTGAACAGATCCCCACACTGACCCCAAGCAGTTTTCCTTGTTTGCCACATGATCCCATGTTTTGGGTTCTCTCAACTATTCCATGTTGAAAGCATCAAGCACTAAATTGCTTTTGAGGTAGCATGTTCCCACACAGCACTCTGAAATAGTTAATGTTAGAATGCTGCTTTTGGGACGGGCAGCATTTTTAACAAATGGGTGTGGTGAAACAGACCTCTTGGCTCTCTGAGCAAAAAGGTACAAAGCAATGAAAGAGATCTTAATGTCATCTGAATAAGGAAGAAACTTCTTGAACTGATAACTAGCACATCTAGAAGTAGACCCAGCGTTATAAGAGGATTAATAGCTCCTGTGGCATGGGCCTTGTGTCAATCCATGTGGGGCTGAAGGCAGCAGAAATAAAACCCTACATTATAAGGTGAGCCCACCCAGCCCCTGCATGTGCCTTCCTTATCTCTGGCACCTGATACCTACAATATGGCAGCACAACTTGGTTGAAGACAAAATCTGGACTTCTGGGGACTTGCTACCTCATTCTGATGTTTGCCATGATGACTGCTTAAATCCTGCTCGCCCCATGGTCAGCAGTGTACTACAGCAGGAGCATTAAATATATTAAATACAAGCACTGGTGTAAACTTTTTCCAAATACAGGTTTGACACTACTTTGTTACTCCCATTTGGTCTCCCTTCTAAGGAGGATTTTGCTCATGCTTAGTAATGCAATTAGCACACATGCTTGGTGGTTAATAAACCTGTTTACACAGCCATGAGCAACTGCTGTCAAGTGGAGGAGGCGGGACACACACACACACACAGCCACCACCTCTGTGATGCCAAGGTCCCCTCTGCTCAGCCTATTTCAGCTCATTAATGCCATTACCTCCCCTGCCTCTTCTGCATGGAGGGTTTCCAATGCAGACGTCACCTCCTTGGCCCTGACGCATGTCCTTCGCAGAGCAGAAGGAGGAGGAGGGCTGAACCCTGCTCTCACACCATGGCTGGGTTCAGGTAACCCGTGGGGGACACAGGGACACTTCCCAGCAGTCCCACGTGTGGCGCAGCCGCTCGTGTGCGATGTGCCAGACCCAGGGCTTCACACGTGGCCTCTCTTGCAGCGCTGCCAGCTGCCCTTCTAATAAGCAGTAATTCCATTTTCGGCTTTGCTCCATGATCCTTTCATGCCGCCCCCTGAGCCACTTTGCACAGGCGTCCACTGATGTCAGCAACTGTAGGATGTGGAGGAGAGGGTTGGATACTGAGAGGGGGCCCAGGAGATCACCTCCAAAGGGTGGCACTTGGCAGCGGTGCAGATGCTTCCCGGGAGCCTCCCAAATGATGAGAGGGGTGTTATGAATGGGATCCAGGCATGGGATTAAAGTCTCGTGTCAACGATATGAGGAGTCGTCTGCCATGCTCCGAGGGGGAGATTAGTGAGCTCAAACTCAGCATGAAATTCAGGAAGAAAATCTTATCACACGCCAAAACATTTTTTTTTGCCACGTGTTCTAATCCTCCTGGAGGGGATTGAACAACAAACAGCACAGCCCGAAGGGGCCCTGCTAGGCTATCTCAGTCCAGGTCCTGGGTAGCAAACGTACACAGGACCAGCTAATCACCCCTTTTTCAGCCGTCAGCTCTGAACTGGATAGAGGCCTGATCCAGAGCTTGCTGATGTCAGTGAGGAGCTGGTCCCCGTGGCTGCGGCACTGGTCACATGCAGTGGTGGGCATTCTTTCACCTCACTCCCTGCTCTCCTCCAAACTTGTCTGAGCTCCGACAGGGAGCAGTAGGCAGAAGCAAAGGCCAGACATGGAAGGGAACAATAAACCATTGGCAGCCTGATTTTGAGTGCTCTCAAGTGCAAAGCAAGCACTGGGAACCCTCAGGACACAGCCCAGTACTGCTGAACCTTGGCATTCACATTGCACCAGAACACTGCCAGGGCTCAGCGTGCAGATGATGATGATGCCCATAGCTAGCTGAGCACTGCTGCAGCTGTGGGTCTAGCTGTACTCATCCTCCACCTCTCACCCTGACCAAGGGGATTCCAAGGACCCACAGGTCCTAGATTAGGACAGGAGCATTGGACTGGCCATATTAGTTAACTAATTTTTATTTTCCAATTAGACCCAAAATGCCAAAGGTGTGCAACAAAAAATGCTCAACCTTTCCGGTTTTGCATGCAGCATGTGAACCCAGAGCCAATGTTGCACATTTTCAGTTCCCAGAGTTTGAGAGTTTCACATGGCAATAGGCAGAGTGGTTTTCAGTGGCTATTGAAAAAGGTCATAGAATCATAGAATCACAGAATGGTTTGTGTTGGAAGGGACCTTAAAGACTACCTAGTCACAACCCCCTGCCACAGGCAGGAACACCTTTCTGAATCCAGGGCTCTTGGACTTGTAGTCTCAGCTATTGTGGCAAAGCCCACAGGTAATGCTCCCTCTCCATCTCCTTTTGTCTCCTCTTTTTCTCTCTTACGGTTCACGTTGCTTGTAGCTGAACCCAGCTCTGCCACTAGCTCATCTCTGCATGCAAAGCCATCATCATCCCTGTCAAGACTTGTCTTCTACAAACTGCTTTTTCTGTCACCAGTCAGAAGTGGCCAAGTGACAGGGCAATGCAACATGACAGGAGCCAGGATCCTTTCACCACATACCATGTGCATACACAAACACAGACTCTCAAGCATCCCTTGCTGGACTGTGCTGCAGGACAGCAGCAGGCTGTCAGCCAGACAGGGGAACAGATGAGTCATGGACATGCTAAGATCTTCACAAAGCTGCACGGTCCTTGTGACAGGCCAAAGGCAACTGAGACTCTAAATGATTTAAAGATTTTAGAAAACATGAGAAACCAATTGTGCTGAGGTAATTCACACTGAGGTTGTGGGTAACCTCCTCACAGCTGAGAAAAGGGAACACATTCTGCCCTCACCCATAAGCTCACCCTTCATCCCTACCTCAGTGCTGTTCCCAGGGGCAGATAAGACATGCTATTGCAGAAATGGAATGTGGTCCAGAGGTAGCCTGCCCTTTGTGTGTGGATCCTGGGGTTTGTCAGGGGGTAAAGATGCCTTTTTTCATCTCCAGTGCCCACCTGCACGAAGGAGAAGATCAGACCACAGGTTTTTGCACATCATGACTTTGCTTCTGCATGCAACGTAAAAACGGTTTAATCAAGAGGAGAGAGGTAGCACGAAGAAAAAATCTCTATGAAGGAATCATAGCTGGCAAAACAGCAAGAGAGCTTACCAAAAGCCATGGAGCTCTAACAGGATCCTTTTGAGCTTGCCATGCACCCAGAGGAGATACGTAGCATTTACATCAGCACTGCCCTAATTATGCAAATTGCTCATCAGTTTGTGCACCAGGACACCAGCATTTTGTTTGCTCTGCTCCCAGCCCCCAGCCAGCAGTCTGTGCACAGTGTGTCAGCAGGGATGGCAGGCAGGTTAGCAGGGGCAGGGCTTGAATTTCAGAGCTCCCCCTCCTGCTGAATGCATTCCTGCTTTGCAAGCAAGGCTTGTTTCTAAGGCAAAAGAGATGGAGCATGTCAGGAAGGTGGTTGTGGGTAGTAATTCATGTTATAATGATCCCAGCTGCCGCCTTCTATGTGCTGGGTACCAATGTGAGTGTCCCCCATTGCAGCCATCCTGGTTGGGGTCACTTAGTGCTAGGCATGCTCATGCCCTAGCATCATGTCTGTTCTTCAGGCTGCAAGCAGTGGAAGATGGCCCAGAAAAACAGACTCCATCACTCATCCTGTGCCACTGATATCCTGGGAATTGCCTCACTGCTTTTTGAGAGCCATCTTTGGCACAGCTGCGTGTTCTGGTAAATCTGTTGGGAAAGCAGTTTCAGTGTGCTGCTTAAGGAGATGAACTTTCCATATCCATGGGCAATAAAACATAAGGAAAAAAATCCTCATTTGTTTTCAAGATTCATTTGGGATGTTAGGAAATCCTACAGATAAAGTTCAGAGCCAAGAGAAAAAAAGCCTAGCAGCTTCCTTCCTGCAAATATATCAAAGAGAGCAGTAACTGACCAAATGTTAGATATACACAGCATCTTAACTGAAAAGATTGGATTTTCTGTAACATGCTTTCAGCTTTTTGCCCTAACCAAGCTCCTAGAGACATGCAGGGAAACTTTTAAACCTGTGAGACTCTCGAAGCCTGCCAAAACTACTTGTAAAACCCCAGTTTATGCTACAATTCAGTGACCAATTATGCCAGTTTCAATAATTTTTCACTGAAGCCTAATCTCAGTAGTCTTCTTGGTCTGAACCCTGCCTTCATAAATTCAGCAGTAATGCTCCAGTTGCATCCAGGGCCCAGGGGCTAAGCCTCAGCAACTAATGTTCACTGATTTATTCATGTGCATACTCACCACAAGGGTACAGAACCCTTCACAGACACAATGCAAATAATGTATAGCAATAAATGCAAACGCCCTACTTGAATTTACAGCATCAATATTCATATTCTGAAAATTAAGACCTTCTTTAGTCTATTAGCATACAGTTATTAATGGCCAGTGAAAAGAGCTGCAGCTGTATACAAGCAAGCATTTTCCTTCGTAGGAAACCAGCAGCAACAGTCCCACAAAAAGTGGTGTTTCCTGAGAGAAAACTGAGATTTGAAAAGCCTGGGGGGCCATATTTTGTGCACACATACAGAACTTATGATCTTCAAATATGTAATTATCTGGGGAAAACACCTTATTATATTTTGGTTTTGCGTGTTTGAACGTTTTATTTTTAGCTCAACCTTTTTTTCATGGAAAATTTGGCTTGAAAGCCAATAGGGCTGTATCTCCTTTGAAATCCCAGCTCTCAGGCTTTCTAGGGTGTCCAAGAGCTGCAGTCTCATGTGTCTACAACCAGGTGAACACTCATCCCCTGCAAGGTGAGCCGCTGCCCTAGATTTTCTGGTGGAGCTGTTTTATCTCGCTGAGAAACTCACTGCCTGATAAGCCTCCTGGCCAAATCAGGCAGTGCCACTGCTCCCTAGGTGCTGTGCGACTTGGAAATGTACCTTTATGGGGCTGAGGTAAGGACAGCCCTTATAAAGTGACCCACTGACAGACCGCCTCATCTGCTACCATCATCACCAAGGGGGAACGAAAGGAGACTCGTCTTATTCTTGGTGCCTCCTGCAAGCATCAGCTTTGTCTTTCCTAGAACCACTTTACACACCTGGACATAGAATCATAGAATAGTTAGGGTTGGAAAGGACCTTAAGATCATCTAGTTCCAACCGCCCTGCTATGGGCAGGGAC